>CAUYLG010063322.1:0-63868 GCA_963573385.1 Cacajao melanocephalus
CTTCATTCTAGCCTGGGCAATAGAACAAGAATCCCGTTCTCTCTCCCTCTTTCTCTTCCTCTTTCTTTCTCTCTTACATTCTTTTTTTATTTCTTTCACTCTCACTTTCTTTCCTCTCTTTTTCTTTCTTTCAAAAATAAAAAAATTAAAAAAAAGAATTCCAGCTCTTACGTTTTGGCCTCTTCAGATTCATCCTTTTTGTGTTAGTTCAGCAATGCAGTTTAAAGGATTTTTAAATATATTTTTGCCAGTCTGTGGTTATTTTAATCGGGTGGCCTGTTATACTACCAGAAATGGGTGTCCTAGTGGCTGTGCTCTTCTAAGAACATTTGACTTGTCTTTATTTCTAGAACCATGTCTACCTCAGCTCGCCACTGTGTCTCTATCATGTAGTAGAGGCTGATGTACTATTTATTAAATAAACAAATGAGTGCTACAACTGCATTAAACATATTTTGTTGTTTTTTTTCTTTTGAAATGAAGTCTTGCTCTGTCTCTAAGCTGGAGTGCAGTGGCATGATCTTGGCTCACTACAACCTCTGTCTCCCAGGTTTAAGGGATTCTCCTGCCTCAGCCTCCCAAGTAGCTGGGACTACAGGCGCACACCACCATGCCCAGCTAATTTTTGTATTTTTAGTAGAGTCAGCATTTCACCATGTTGGCCAGGGTGGTCTTGATCTCTTGACCTCGTGATCCATGCACCTCGGCCTCCCAAAGTGCTGAGATTACAGGTGTGAGCCACCAAGCCCGGCCTTATGGTTTTTCTTATTATAATACATTATAATTTTTACTTACACATCAATCACTTCTTCTGAACTGTCAATTTTTCAAGGATATGAAGCTGTGTATGCATCTTCTCATCCTCAACGTCTGGCACATAAACATACTGAATAAATGAGTAAATAAATACACAGATAAATCCATCTCTCTAGTTAATTTGAATATATGTAGGTTAAATTTCACCCAGATGCTTTTTCATCTGCTACTAAATCAGTAATTAATGCAATGCGGGGAAACCAAGATGTAAATTATTGAATTCTGCAGCAAAGTAAATTTACTGTCATTTAATTGGGTGTATCTCCCATTTTGCAGAGTTGCTTACGTAAATCTCAGATAATTAAAAGCCTACAGTGAGTTGTTCCATAGCACTTATGATGCTTTTTTCATTTCTGCCCCCAGGCAGCTTGTTTTTGGCAATAGATGTCCAGCTCCCATGCATTATTTTAACATAAGTTATACTTTCTGACAACATGCTGTGAACCTCACCATTGAAGCAGAAGGAAGTCAAATAGGTCTGTGCTGAGTGGGCACACTAGAAGACCTATCTCTCTAACTGAAAACTGCCTACAAATAGAATTTAGAGTCATATGAACTGTCTAATTCTTAAAGCTGTTATTTGAAGTAATGGCCTCCCACAGTTTACTATTAAGTATAAAAATGTCAAAAATCAATACCAATGCACATGTATTTCTCTGAAGAAAAACAAATGCATCTATAATAACTGACTGCATCTAGTCTTAAAAGGTGTATAGACCAGGCCAACAGCTGAATTAACCCAGCTGTCTTTGAAAACACCATGATACTTCCAAAATCCAATAGCTCAAAGAAGATAAACTAAATCTATGTACCAAACATTATTGAATCTTACAGAAAATATATGAACCCTGAGAAGAAAACAATTCCAAGATAAAGCTTAGTTACCAAACTAAAAGAATTTTTCTCCTATGTATAAAACCATCTACAACTTAAATAAGTAGAAGAATTTCAAGCACATAAATTACTTTCACAGCATAAACTTGTTTAATTTGCTAAATTTTCAGTACTATTTTATACTCTGAAGCCAGACTTTCCTGTCTGATTCTGGGTTTGTTTTCTGCTCCCAAATACTAATAATGGCACAGTGGTGGGGTTGCAAACACATAGAAAAACAGTTCAATTCTGGGGAAAGTAACACTCTTTCATGGAAATTGTGTTTTGCCTATTGTGTTGTATATGTCTTGGCTCGATCTTGAGCTTCAAGTAAAAGAGTCTAATAAAACGCCTGCCTTTAATAACTGCAATATAGCAAATTTAGCTACTCAAAAGTATTCGAAGTAAACCAATTTGCTCATTAATCATCATTACACTCACAAGGAGAATCAAGCAAATAACCTTTCAAAACATTTCTCAGGTCAAACTTCACATCACTCCTACAACTTTCAAACACTGAATTTTGAAAGGTGGTCTACAAATATATGCACACACCGTATCCAGCTAATCAAAGCAGATCTTGATTATCCCATTATTCAACTTATCATTTTAAAGGTACAAAAGCAAATGTGAACACTGATCAATCTCTTTACAACGTGGAGGGCATTATCCTTGGGATGGAGCTATAGCCAGTGTGTGTACCTAGAGTTGAGAAAGGAACATGTATGCAGTCATACTGAGAATTGTTGAAACATAAGAGAAAAATTAAAATCACATTTTTATCCAAATGAATATGTAGGAATGAACCTACTGCAACACAGCAACAGTAGAATTATCAGAGTCCATCTTCTTTTCAAAACTGCATGCATACCCCTGATAGCAGGGCTATTAACTGACCTACCAAGAACTGTACCTATACTGTCAGACATCAGTATTTTTCCATATTGTGTTATACTCTATTCTGAAATTAGTGTGATTCTCACAGTTTTTTTTTCTTTTTACTTTTCCAGTATGATAACCAAGATGATCTCATGAGAAGCAAATCCATGATAATCCCCACTGCCTCTGTTTGAAGTCAGTTATATCTCGGGTTCAGAAAAAGATAAAGCATTTTTTTCTTCCTTTCCTTGAGAACTTCTATAGATATGTATTTATTTTTTCTTCTTTATTTATGACAAAATTAGTAAACATCAAATAAGTATTAACTATAACCTCAGGAAGTACCTACTACCAAATCCCAGCATCTCTCCTGCCAGGATCAATTACAAATTGTAAATGCTCGACCGCTTCTTACGTCACCTCTTTCTTTTTTTTTTTTTTTTTTTGGAGACAGTCTTGTTCTGTCACCCAGGCTGAAGAACAATGGCACAGTCTTGGCTCACTGCAACCTCTGCTTCCAGAGTTCAAACAATTCTCCTGCCTCAGCCTCCCAAGTAGCTGGGATAACTGGTGCTCGCCACCACACCAGGGTAATTTTTGTATTTTTAGTAAAGACAGGTTTTCACCATGTTCGCCAGACTGGTCTCAAACTGCTGACCTCAGGTGATCTACCTCCCTGGGCCTCCTAAAGTGCTGGGATTACAGGAGTGAGCCACCATGCCCAGCCACATCACCTCTTTCTTACAAACCTCTTCATTTTTATTAATGTCTCCTGCAGACGCCAGTTCCCAGATGGTTTTAATAATGTCCCAGCTCACCTGGAATACATATAGTACAAAAATGGACATATGATCCACGAATTTCAAATCTCAAACTGCAATTCAAAGACCATTTTTTGTTTTTTTTGTCTTGAGAACCTGACAAATGTAACAGATGAGGTAGGCAAGACAGTCCCTTAGAACCTATTCTAAATGTTAAAAAAGAAAGTCAAATCAGAGCCAGAACACCTTGACTATGAAATGCAGCTGCTTCCTAAGGCTTTGTTCTTTCTCCATTACTTCTGACCCTTTTGAATGAATCTGAACTCACAGAAAGAAATGTCTCCATTAGAAGAACTGAGCAGAAAATATCTAAGAAAAACTTCTCTGGGTATTTTGTAATAAGATGGAAGCCTCATAAATTGGACCTAGTGCAATCAATCCATATACTTTATCTCTTTTTTTAAACTAGCAATATGATTACGTGAATAAATGCTTAAAACAGAAAAACATAATTTAGCATTCCTAACATCCAGTATATTCTTGACTCCAGGTTTTCAACCGTTACCCTCGAACACAGGACTCAGTAAATGCTTTCGGAATGAATA
Organism: Cacajao melanocephalus; assembly: GCA_963573385.1. Lineage (NCBI taxonomy): Eukaryota > Metazoa > Chordata > Mammalia > Primates > Pitheciidae > Cacajao > Cacajao melanocephalus. The sequence continues at coordinate 3,935 of CAUYLG010063322.1, forward strand.
AAGGTAAGACCATTTTACACATCAGAAATGCCTGAATACAAAGTAGGAATTTTGTTCGTCTGGGTAACGATAAAAGAAGACACTACATGTTAGTAGGCAAAATGGGTCTTATCTTTTGTTAATCCTCTATTTCCTCCCTGCTTCGTAAAACTATATGTAATACTACTGGAAACAAAAAAGTTATTGAGTAGAATGGGAGGCTTATCTACTAGCTACTGAACTAGTAGTTTAGACGCCAAGCATTCTTATTGAGGAAAAAAAATAAAAACTCAAAGAAACAGGCGACATGACTGCTTAAAAAAAGAAAGAAAGAAAGAAAAAGAAAAACAAGTTTTTCGGAAAAAAAAATGCCTACATGCAATTTATAGCTTAAGTAAAATATTTTAAATCTTCTTACTCGAGAGTATCTAATGATGAGATTTCCAGGTCTAAATTAACAGAGCCACTTCTCCTTGATACAGAAATAGCTTCCTATTGATCAAGTTCAGAAGGGGGCAAACTAAGCAGTCTTGTCTGCCCATCTGTATGTGTTTTGCCAGCTCAGAATTTCCCTAAAGAGGAACAGAAGTGCTTGGAATCAATACTGTCCAATCCAATTTTTTTTCATGGCTATCAAAGAGAGTTCAGTAATTAAGAAGCAATTCCATTAAAATGTCTAGTACCTATACAATAATCAACAGGGACTTGGATGATTTTCTGTTTCTGAAATACTATTTATGTGTTCACTTTGTGCATCACATTTACGTAACTGCCATTTTGTCACCAAGCAAATAACACATTTTTCTCTTTCTGCCACCTCAGAATCCAGAAGTTGAGAGTGAAGAGAAATAATTTTATATTGTTTGAGGTTTGGGTTATCTTAAAGTAGTCCGTCTTAAGGTTTAGGACATTAACCATTTTCACAATTTAAGCAAACTGCTTCCATTAAGTATTTTAAAGATAAATGTCAATCTGGCCACATCCAAATGACATAAATTTTCTATTAAAAGAATAAGTGTTTGACCACTGAAATATACTTCAGAGCAAAAACAATATAAGAGCAGGGATTCTAATCAGGGTCATTCAGCTAATGTAATCAGCCTCCCTGGAGGCTCTATTTTTGGAACTTGAAGTCATATAGATCAACAGTTTTAACCTATTATTTTACTACTGAATTAAAATATTATAATTAAAATTCTAGAAATTTAAAATCATTTGCACATGCTAAGGATTGCTATAGTAATAGTTCTGAATGATTAATTTATCTTATAAATATGCATTTTAAATACATGTAATGACTATATTTTCCAAAGAACTCTAGACAGCAACAAATACTTAATCTGAGAAAGAAAAAGATATTTAAAATCAGGACTACACAGTAAAATCCATGATGTATTTAAACAAATTAGATGTAAATATAAGTAAAGTTTTACAAATTCCACATAAATGAAATTATTGGAAAAAGAAGATTAGAGCAAGAAAACCTCAGCATAAATACCACCATGACTGAGGGGAAACATGTTTCTGCAAAGCCCCAATATTAGGTCACTTTCTCAGATAGCTTCATAATAAAGTAGAAGTGAAACTATCCTCTAGGAACTTAAAATCTAAGGCCATCAGAGCTGACAAAGTTAAGGACATGTGTAACAGATACACAGAATAGAAATTAGCAGAATGTATAAATAAGATTAAGCACTGTATAACTTATCCCTAAGAAAAACGTATTTATTTACAACTTAGGAAAATTCATTTGCACATCAGTAATTTGCGTAATTGGGGTAGAGGACTGTTAGATATTCAAATTTAGATAAAGTGAGACGACTTTGGCTCATCTGGAAATTGATTGTAAATAGATAATACGTGTTCTGATTAATCTACTCTTCTTCAGTTTTACACATCAGAAATGATTTCTAATAAAGGTCAAGATGCAGATTATACAGCTAGATCAATCTAGTTTTCTTCAATATTACACAGCAGTAATAACAAAGCAGTGAAAACGCTGATTATATAGTCATTCTATTCCTGGAATACTTACTGTATTCATTCTACTACACCTAAATAAAAGACAAAAAAATATGTTTGTCCTTTTAAAAGTTCACCTGGAAGAGCTAAATTTTTATAATTCCATTGTCCAACTAAACATACACATAATAAATAGCACTCAATGAAACTGATTCTTCACAAAGGATAGCATAGCTTCATCACTCTACCATGAACAACTTGAGAAATTGTGAGTACTCAACTCAAGGGGCCTAGTTTTAACCATCAGCTTTTAAAAGACATTTGGTCATTTTTGCACAGTAATTCCACTAGCCTGGCTACTCCTGTTTCACAAAAGCACAGGCTTTCTGTTTCCATTATAGAGTCAGCATCAAAGAGTTTGAAACTGGTGTAAAATCTAGCTAATAACCTGAATACAAATAAATAGTTCACATCGGTTTACACTAAAGGCAAAATTCTAAATTATTTAACCATCAAACTTTTATTTCAAAACTATACTCAATGTACTAAACATAGCCACTTATTCAAGTTCAAGCCTTATTGCTTTAAATTTTTGCCTAATTGCTTTTAAACTTGTTTTATCTATCAGTTAGTGGATAAAGACACAAATATATTGGCCACACAACAGATAATAAGTGACAGACAAACTGATACTCAATTACCCACTTGTAGGCTGGATGTGATGGCTCATGCCTGTAATCCAAGCACTTTGGGAGGCCAAGGCAGGCAGATCACTTGAGCCCAGAAATTCGAGAACAGTCTGGGAGACAAAGTGAGACCCTGTTTCTACAAAAAATAGTGGTGCATGTCTGTAATCCTAGCTACTCAGGACGCTGAGGTGGAAGGATGGGTTGAGCCCAGAAGGCTGCAGTGAGCCATGATCATACCACTCTCCAGCTTGGGAGACAGAGTGAGATACTGTCTCAAAAGAAAAAAAAAAAAAACCCTGTAGTAGTGAAAATATTATTTTCTGCAACTAATACTTATTGGGATCTACTGCCCTCTTAAGAGTCCTTGCTTTATTTTACTATATTTTAACAACATGCCAAATCAATAAATCTTAATGCAAAATGATCTTGGTTAAAACACATCGGTAAAATTAGTAGTCAGACGGACAAACAAAAATGTAGACACCAAGTCCTGATCCAGAAAGCAGAAAAGGGGAGGAATTCACATCACTCACCCTCCTAGACACAGAAATTCCTCTAACTTCAATTTATTTCAGCATATCAATGATATTGTATACTCTTTTGCTTGGCTGGCATGAAGGCATATGTTATTTTTCTTAGGGTTCAATAATATCATTCCCTGGTAATAACAGAAGTGGCAAAAATAAAACAAGAAGTAAACCAGATAATTAGTTTTTACACTCAAAGTCTTAAAATGTCAGTGCTCCCACTATTCCTAACACTGTCCTCAGGATCTCAGGGTTCTACTGTCTATAGTGACTCACAGTCAAACAGACTGCAGATCTGACGTTTCTAATGCAAACGAGTCTCTTCATCCATTAAAAAAAACTAAGTGTTTTAAGTTTTAAGTAGAAAGCTCTGCTCCTTTAGCAAACGCCCATCCAAATGAAGACAGCATCAAACATAAGCAGATTTTAGTATTATAATCAACGTAACTTAAAAACATTGATCTGACACACAGTATTATGAATAATCATTGTGCTGCATGGTAATTAAAGATAAATGCTAAGTCGTTCACATAAATGACTACAATTAATGTTAGGTTTACACAGCAAAATCAAATTTTCACAGTACTACATTTTTCATTAAATTATGCCAAAAATCAATGATTGCTATCATTCATAGTCACTCTCACACTCACATTACAAAAGCAAAGGTCTCAAATCCTACTCCCTCATGGCTGGTCTGCATCAGCACAGACCCCACTAAGATTTCACTAATGGCCCAGAGCTGAGGCACATTCAGTTCCTAATACATGCCTAAATTCCAGACCCTTGATCCACAGCCTCCATAAAAAGGTCTAGTGCAACACATTCAATCTTGACAACATCTAATGCCCACAGAGCCAACACTAGGACAGTGGAAACCCTAGGCTCAGAAGGCCAAGGGCAAGCTAGGGGTGGGGGAGTGGTGGAGGGAGAAGGGAGAGATTTTTCTCCTTTTGTGTCAACTTCTCTCAATAATCTTACACAATTCCTTTCTATGATGCCCAACAGGGCAAGATAAGGAGGATAAGATACAGGGGAGAAGATCCAGAAAGGGAAGTGTAGTTCTCCCTAAGACATTCTTTTCCATATCAATGTTTTGATCAAACCTGACTCCTTTAATTACTGCCAGCAAAAGTTAGCCAAGAAATACTTAAATTTTTCAGATTATTCAGAGGTAGAGAAAAGAAGGGGAGTTATATGCTAAGCAGTGCTCTGATGTAATCCTAGTCTTCTGTCCATTTGATTTCCAGGCGTATGGTGACTTTGAAGCTTTCTGAATGAGCAAAGTAACCAGTAGCTAACAAAATGGCTTGTAGTTGCAATAGTAATTCTAACCTAGAACCAGTTTTCTGCTTCTTCCAATGCTACTGAAAGGACACCATGGGTGTACTACCTGGGGAAAGGCAAATTGAGGCTGGGCCTGGTTATTTTCACTTGGCAACTTTAAGAGATGATTCTCTGTGGTGTTTCTGCACATCTCATAGCAGCTTTTGTGCTAGCCTAATCTTTCAAGGGTGTTTGTATGACAAACAGCCTTAGAAGATAAAAGATAGTATCTTCCTTTTTTATAGCAAACAATGTGTACACATGGACATACAAAGTGGAATAATAGCCACTGGAGACTCCAAAAGGTGGGAGAGTTGGAGAGGGGTGAGGGATAAGGAATTACTTACTGGGTCGAATTTACCCTATTTGGATGATGGTTACTGTGAAGGCCCAGATTTTACCACTGCACAATATATCCATGTAACAAGAATGTACCCATACTTTCTAAATCTTTTTTTGTTTGTTTTTTTAAAGATAGTGTTTTCCTGCAGGGCAAAGGTTAGTCAGGTTTACACATGGTCCATTGTAAAATATAGGGGGTTTTCATACTCAGGGGTCCTTAGCTGATTCACAAATCCTTGTCTGCACAGCATCTGTCTATGCTGCTCCTCATCTCCTCCACGGGACTTGGAGGTGGAGAGACAACCTCAAAGCTCATACCACCTGTCATGCATGAGTCTCTGACCCAAGGGTCTTGTGTCTCTTGCCAGCATCCATAAAACTGTGGCAGTCTAACTTGTTAGCTTGCAAGTAGGGTAAAATTTCACCACCCATTTCCTCCCAGGTAGCAAGGCAGAAAGTTGCTATGGAATCTCTAACCCACCCAGGGAGGAAAAAAACAAACAAACATAGAGCAATGTCTTATTCCAGTATAGAAGCCAAAAGAAAATTAATAGCCAGGCATAAAAGAAATTCTCCAAGACCTGGGAGCAGCCATATTTCCCTAAATAATCTAACAGTTCCCTTGATTGTACATTAGAAAAATGTATCTTATTTTAAGACACAAGACTTTTGTGATTCCTGATAGAACCATTTGTAATTTTTTTAAAACTCAGAAAACTAATATAATTTTCTTAAAATTCACATTTTTGAAAAGAAAACTTGAATGACATTGAAAATTGGATTTGTGATTGCATATATTAATTTGCAGTCTGCTTCCAAAATATTAACAGTAAGCTAAATTATTTTCATATCAATGGATTTCTGTCAGTCTTTTAAGGGGAAAAAGGATAACTTTGTAATTTCTTGGAGTAAGGAAAAATGTCTCCTTAAACACCTGAGTTACTACTGCTCAGTGGTGTCATTTGTTTGGAGCACAAACTCAATAATATTGTTCCAAAAGATGGCTATTTACCCTCAAGTTCTGAATCTCTATGAATTTAACAGATTCATTATATAGATGTGCCGAGGGTTATGTTCTCCTTGGTTAACTAACGCTCCACAACATTTAATTCTGCATTACACAAATACTAATAGAGACGGTGAAAAATAAAACAAGATGCAAATTTTATGTTCATTGTAATGTGAAATTAGGCCACAGAAAAATTCCTAGCTGGATTCAGAGTTTTCCTGCACCAGATAGAGTGTCGGTAAAATGTTAAATTATTTTTTGCCAATTCAACACAGGTAAAACGATCACATAAAAACCAGACTAAACAAAAACAAGTCAGTGAGGCTGCTACACATAAAGCTTTATACAAATGAAGGACTATCAAAACATTTCCAAATGTCAGGAATTCATTTAGAAATTTATGGTAACTTTAAAACAGAAAAACCTCTTAGTATAAATTTGCTTTTCTGTACATTTAATCCCAACCTCTCATTGTCACAAAAATATCTGTCTTCTCAATTTCTAGAACCATATCTATAATGTTTATTTGCAGAGTACAAGCAGTCTGCCAGTGTTATATCCCAAAGGTGGCCAATTTTATTACAGTGTTTGAGGAAGATGGCCTAGAAGGACAAAACTGTGCATAAAAACAATCAACTCTGCACAAGACAGTTTTTCATAACCATTTTTAGACATGCATAAATCAGAGATGCATTTGTGTTACCTAATCACTATTAATGAGGCTTGAGCAGAGAATTCAAACTTCAATATTTAGCTAAAATCCTGAAGTGCAGCGTCTAAATTAAATTAATATCCTTGCTTGAAAAGCTAAGATAAAGCATTTTAAATTTTGTAGATTTGGTATGAACACTCAAGATTGTATAATGTGACTAAGCCTTAACCTTCAGATTAGAGCGAAACTGAAACAGAGATGTAAAACCATTCTTGCCAATACTGGAAATTCAAAATAAAAATATATTTTGGCTTTTTTAAAGGATAAAATTATGTTATCTATATCAACATCATTGGGTTTATTTATTTCAATAGTAGAAAAATAGGTAATGTAATTACCCTCTACCCATCCTTTGTCCTGCTAACACCAATTAATTTTTATGTGTTAAGAGGCAATACTATTCTATGAAACATGGAAAAAGTTAGAAATAAACTAGCTTGGGTCTAGCTGCTTCCATGGGAGACTAAATCTGCTTCTGTAATATTGGTTGGTTTTTGGACATGGCAAAAATTGGCTATTGTTTCCACCTAAGCCCTTCACGTAGGGGTTTGAAGGACTCCCATTAGGACTTCACAAGCCACAGCCGAGCTTTGGTCTAACACCAACGTATTTGATACCCACCCAGACTGTTTTTCCAGTATCATAATTTCACCTCTTTAGCAGAGATGCCAAATGCTCTATGACAGGCTACAATTGCAATTTTGGCCACAACTATTTCATAATGAGCAGGGACAGTTATTGCCTTTTTCTCAGCAAAGAAAACATTGCTACAGCATAATTGCTTATTAATCATAGGCACAGTTTCCATAGACAAGTTAGCCAGAAACCTCTGGGGCAATTTATATGCTCAAGACAATCATTTCAACTTCTTGTGAAACTGGTAAATATTTGTACTGAAGAATGAAAAAGAGATGGCCTGTCTCCAGGGTATGAAAAAATACTCAATAGTCATTCAAATCCCAGCTAGAAAAAAAGCACAGGGGTAGGCAAGCAGGGGTCTGTATTCAACACAAAATGTTTAAAGGAATCTTTATCTAAAAATAAACAGATCTCACAATAATTCTATAAAAAGTCAACCACAGTGAGAATTTTCACAAACATCAATGTTCTGTTCAGATGAATAGATATGTTTTTAAATAAGTCTCACAACAAATCATAAAAGTTTCTATGGCAAATACCAGTGGGAAAAAAATAAAGTAACAGTCTATCAAAAAGGGTCATAAAACTGATAAAAAGCCAATCGTATATCCCCCCGAAAAATGACTTTGTTCAAGCCAACTCATTTATAAGAACTACCTATCTGTCGAGAGCATGTTTCCAGATTCACTGACCCACCATTGAGCAAAACATTTGTTTGAGGTCAGCAAGGCAAGTTTCACATATAACAACTAGTTGGGTCTCTGGAACAGAAGGCATAAATATGGGGAAAGGACCAAAATAAAAATTACTGTCCAACCTGGGGCTGCTCTTTAATGGTTTTTTTTTTTTTTTTTTAATTCAGGGTATATGTTCTATCTGTAGTTTTCATAAATCAAATCAGAGTTTTAGCAAGCAATATAACGTAACACACAACAGCTGTCATCTTATAGAAATTCTAACTTTCAAATTTTATCATCTATTTTTTTAAAGGAGAAGGGCAACAGAAGTCATCCAACATTCCTCAATGTATTTGGAAACTGTTTCCAAGAAGTAAGTCTCTTGTAATAAAAAGCTAGATAGCCTACTACTTGCATTCTCTTTAATAATGAACATCTATATTGTTACAGTGTTCTGAACATTTAAATATATACACTGACTAGATATACATGTGTATAAGTGAATATGTACATTTATGTATGCATGTATATACATACGGGAATATATATATGGAGGTACGGTCTCCTGAGGATAAATTTATTTGATTATTTGAGATTTAACATGGGCCCACCCTATGAAGAGATCTGCTGGGTAGCTTTATTTGGTAACAATGAAGCTGTTGTCCAGGAGGTAGAGTAGAAAGAGTAGAAAAAGAGAGACAAACGCCTGAGTCATGAGAAGTATCCTCCCTTACAGAACTCTGCAAGAAGTGTAATCATCAGAGGGATAAATTTTATTTCTTCCAGACTGGCATGTAGATGTCAGAAAAAGTGCCTTGGTAGTATCTTCCTGGGGTGGAAAGGGAGAGAGTATCTTTTTGGACAAGAGTTCATAGTAAGCATGGTCATTCTAAAGACTTCCAGATCATGCCAGGCACAGTGGCTCAAGCCTGTAATCTCAGCACTTCTGGAGGCCATGGAGGGAGGATAGCTTGAGCCCAGGAGTTTGAGACCAGTCTGGGAAAGATGGCGAGATCTGGTCTCTATGAAATATATATATATTAGTCAGGTATGGTGGCATGCACCTGTAGTCACAGCTACTCAAAAAGCTGAGGCAGGAGGATTCCTTGAACCCAGGAAGTCAAGGCAGCAGTGAGCAATAATTTCACTAGTGCACTCCAGGTGGGTCATAAACTGAGACCCTGTCTTTAAAGAAAAGACTTCTAGATTATACCAACTTATGCCAAAGTTGAGAAAAAATAAAAACGATACCCCATCAAAAATATATGTTCATTCTGTGGCTGCTAATGTGCAGGGCATGACATATAAAGATCAACTAAACAAATACTATCATGGTCTAATGCGAACAGGCAAACAATTTCAACACAAACTAAGTACTACAGAAGAGACACGGGAATAAAGAAGGACACTCTGTTAGATATTAGGTGGAAAGGTATCCAGAGGAGGCCCTCTGGAGTTCAGTCTAGAAAGTCAAGCGGATGAGGAGGAAGAGAAATTGCAAGGGTACTAGGCAAAGGAAAAACGTAAAGCGGCAAAGAGAACATGATTGATTAGAAGCATAAATGGCTTAGGGCAGATATCACTATTATTCTGCATATTTATTAGGTGCCTTGCATTGTATAAACATTGGAAATACCCAGAAGAAATCTGTGTTCAGCAGAGCAGTGAGAAATGAGGACTGAAAGTCTGGCCAGAGGTAGACTGAGATGACCATGGGGTGCATTTTGTTTTGTCTTTAGCTGTAAGTAATTTAAAAACCATAGAGTAATTTTAAGTGCCAGGAAAACACAATCATACTTACATGAGAGACACCCTGGCAGCCTATATAAGGATGATGACAATGGTTGATTATTTCAGGAATAGACACAATTCAGCAGGTGTATATAAGCGGCATAGAATTTAAGACAATAAAATGTACACTTAGTGGGCTGATTTTTAAAGGTAACCAAGAAACTTTGTGCCAAGAGAAAAAATAATTTGCATATCCTCAAAGTTTTAGGCCAGAACTAAAGATAAGAAGACTTGAGAAAGGTCACAGCTCTGGCTTCAACCAGCTGCAATAACTACCATGGACAATTAGGTGAAGCCTCCACAACGACAAAAGTAGGCTCTATGTTTAGGAAGAGGAGCACCACCTCCCCAGACTATAACAATGATACAGCTCGGATGAGTGGAGGAACAGCAGGGTTCTTGGTCCTCTCGCCGGTTTGGATGAAAGGACAAGGACACACGTGGAGTGCTTTTAAGAAGCAGAGAGTTTCATAGGCAAGAAAACAGGGAGAAGGAGGAAGCGCCCTTGTATAGAGACAGAGGGAGTGGGGGCTCCCAAGCTGAGAAAGGAAACTCCTAGCGTATTGGAAACCAGCCAGTTATATGAGGAGGTGGTGTCTGATTTGCATAGGGCTCAGGGGATTGGTTTAACCAGGCATGTCATTCAAGTAGCCCTTGGGAAAAACTGGCCCTTCCAACCTAGCCATTTAATATGGAAATGAAGGGCTCCATGATGTTCTACACACGTGGGTATATGTGGGTGTGGCCATGTTGCCAGACACATGTAGGGCCAGGGCAAGAAGAAGTCAGCTGGAATCATCTCCTTTGGGTGGACCCAGTTTCTAATAGCCAGCATTTGCATGTCAAAGGTGGCATTCTTGCCAGACAAAAAACTTTTCTGGAGCTGCTTTAAAAGAAAGGAAAACTTCCCCAGGACCCCTTTTCTGCTCTGCCTAAAATAATTTCTTAATAACTCCTATAACAATAAAATGGAAATGAAGAAAATACAAGGCTCTGGAGAGAGGAGTACGCAAGTGCAGGTCTTCTGGGAGCTGAGGATGAAGTCTCAACGGGGATAAGAGGGGGAAGAGGAAGGGGTGAGGACTTACTTTGGACAACTATGGACAGAGAGAATGCATGAAAGCGGATGCCTTATTGTGCCAGTGAGCTTTGCCTCCAGAAATCCGTCAGCTGCTACACTTGTTGAGCAGGACTAACAAGAAGGTAGAAGTTGATGCTTTGCTGAAAGCGCTCATCTAAAAGCCAGAGAAATGCCAGTCAATAGAATACAGGATGGCACGCAGGGTGATACGTGATATTGGAATAATTCAGAAATTGAGGACTCTAGCTAAAAAATGGACAAGTTGGAGATTAAAAAGGTAGAAGAAAAAAGGACTTGAGGGCACACCTAGAGAAAAAGAGTTGTGGAAATGAGTGCACTTCCTGGTTTCTGGCCAGAGAATGAAGTAGATAATAATCTCACCATCTGACCCAAGGAATGCAGAAGAAGGGCCATATTTCTAGGACAAAGTGCTTGCCTTTTTGGAACTCAGTTTCTTTTCCTTTTTCTTTTTTTTTTTTTTGACACAAAGTCTCGCTCTGTCACTCAGACTGGAGTGCTGTGGCCATCTCGGCTCACAGTATCCTCCGCCTCCCTGGTTCAAGCAATTCTTCTGCCTCAGCCTCCCAAGTAACTGGGATTACAGGCATCTGCCACTACGCCCGGATAATTTTTTGTGTTTTTAGTAGAGACAGGGTTTTACCATGTTGGCCAGGCTGGTCTCAAACTCCTGACCTCATGATCCACCCGCCTCAGCCTCCCAAAGCACTGGGATTACAGGCCTGAACCACTGCGCCCAGCCGGAACTCAGTTTCTTTACATATCTATAGAATGTGGGAGTAGTCCTAGAGTGTTCTAATGGCCACACCAGCATTGGCTGTCTCAAGTTTATTGAAAACATTCCACTTTTAACCAAAGGATCTCACACACAACTCTCCAGGACCCATCAATATGCTTATTCTTTTCCACTGCCAAAGTTGCATAAGAATTCAGTAAAAAAAAAAACCACCAGAATGAGAATAGTGACACCAAGTTCAAGGCTGTTGGGAGTGCAGAATAATATCTGTGAAGAGGGAGGTCACAACAGAGACCCTGCAAATTATTTTCCTTGTCACTGTGAGAGGGGAAGAATACTCCCACTTGTTACCCTGCACCAGTCTTGTTAAATATAAAGAGTTCTTCCTTTATTAAACAGCAGAAATCAGAGAAAAGCATGCATATATGAAGGTGTTACTGTTGGGTATGTCAATATGCATAGTAACATGCTGCTAATTAAATTTAGCCTCAGTTTACTGGTCTAAAAATAATGCCTGAATAAAATTTTACTTTACTTTGAAACTCATTTTTTATAAAAAGCATAAAGATTGAGACTGATATGAAACACATAAATTCCATAAACAAAATATTTTTTACTTAAGAAACTTTTTTTTTTGAGACAGAGTTTCACTGTGTTGCCAGGCTGGAGTGCAGTGGCACAATCTTGGCTCACGGCAACCTCCGCCTCCTGGGTCCAAGTGATTCTTATGCCTCAGCCTCTCAAGTAGCTGTAATTACAAGCATGTATCACCATGCCTGGCTAATTATTGTATTTTTATTAGAGACGGGGTTTCGCCATTTTGGCCAAGCTGGTCTCGAACTACTGGCCTCAGGTGTTCCACCCACCTTGGCCTCCCAAAGTGCTGGGATTACAGGCGTGAGACACCGCACCCAGCCCTAACATTGTAACTTTTAAATTACTATTATTTTTGGCAAGGCGGTATGAAAGAAAATATATAATATAGTGTACAAGACTTCAAACTACTTTCGAAGTATAAATGTTAAATGTAAATGAACAAAACTAATTTAGCTGTCATATGCTCTGGATACCAACACCCATGTCAGGCATCTCCTGACAGTTTTTGCCCAACTGACTGTTTTATTTCATAAAAAATGTAATAGCTTCAATGTTTTCTTCTTCAGTAAACACAGAGTAATATCTGGTTCAATGCTTTCCAGCACAAAATTACACTGAAGAAAGGCCAATGTAATAGGTTTGACCTATTATTTTTACCTATTTCTTTCCAATTTCCACAACCTATTGTACCATCCAGCATCTCTAATGCAGGGTAATTCATTTCTGACTCTACAATCAACCCCTAAATACACTGAGGTCATTCACTACATTTGATACCCCCATTTTTTTTTAACAATTTCTCCTTCCACTTAGATTATACTTTTATTTAGACAGAGCATAGTATGCTCTAAATCTTCTGATCTTCAAAGAGTATGTCTACAAGATCCAAGTGCAGTTTGAAAGTGAAAAAAACAGAAAGCTGCAAAAGTGCTGTCTCAGCCAGTGCCATCCGTTCAGTCTGTAAGAAACTACCAGATGAATCCTTTGGTTTCACGTCACCATCCTGAGAGAAATCACATATATAAATAGCACAGTAACAATATCTGTTTTATATACCATATAATTGTATTCTTTATCATGTTCAAGTCCTTTTATTGCTCATAAAAAGGTGAACTCTACTAAATGTACTCCTACATAAGAAATCCTATCATTTTGTATCATATTGAACCCAGAAAGCATAGTATAATGTATCATTTATGCACAAGCCCACTGTTGTTCCAATATAAAAATAAAAATTTTAAGATCCTAGCATTAAGAAATTAAGATGGATCATTAGGCTGTTTACAATACTCAAATTTGGTTCAACTTACAGAAACAAGACTAAGACCTCACCGTTTAAGTAAATGTTAATTAAATACATAATGTGCATTAGTGGGAAATCATCATAATGCAATCTCCCTTTTGTTTTGTTCCCATACCTGGGTCCATTCCAAAATACCCAGTTAGTGCATTGAAACCTACATGCCACATGAAATAGACTATTACCTCTGGTCATTCCCAAGAAGCCATAAGGTCTTACTGTGTCACATTGTATGGCACTTCCCTTCATACACCACAACCCATGTGCCTGCCACATTCGAGAATTTCTTTTTAAATTTTTATCAAAGTACACATGCCCGTGATTTAAAAGCAAGTAGCCCAGAAGGATCTATAATAGAAGAAGAGTTGCCTGCTTCACACTCCATACTTCTCTCCACCGGTCTTCGTCCCTGCCATCTCTCAGCTTTTCTCTGCTGTTACGGAAATCCGTAATACAGAAATAATAATAATACAAGTAGTTCATAGTGAAGGTTAAGTGAGTTTGTGTATGTAAATATATAGAGCAGTATCAGGACTGTGGTACACACCACGTAAGTGCAATCTGTGTGATTAATTTTACAGTCTCAGGACCAACAATATCAAGACCAAGGACAGTATCTGCCCCATAACTAGAACTAAGTCTTTGCCTACAGATCGATTCCAAAAGCTGAACACCAATACCAAGTACTCACTTTGTCATAACTACAGGGAAACCATTTACTTCTCCATTCAAACAACAAATATTTACCAGGTAACTATTCAGGCTCAGATACTCTTCTACATGCTGGAAACAGAGCAGTCAGCGTACAAGGCCAACATAGTGCTTAGTTTCTGGTAACAAAGAAGCAATAAGTAAGGGAACAAATAGTAATGTCGTTTTAAAATAGAAATTTGTGTTATAATTCCTTTTTTTAAATACTGATCAAACTTAGGCTACATTTTAGTCTGCTTTGTATTTAAAGGATGTTTTCTTGTGTATTTTTTCTTTCTCTGTCTTTGTTGGGAGAATTATCCATGTGTTACCTTATATTGCTCAATTTCTTCTTCATTCTATTGATTGAAATTTTTTTCATTATTCTTAAAGTTGACCAGTCTCCTAATGTAATTTAGGATATTTATATGTGGACCAAGATTTTTCTGGTAAAGCTCTTTGTTATTCCTAGAATTTCGGGATTTTTTTCTGTTTTTTTTTTCTTCCTAATTTGGTTCCTTTATCATTTTCTCAGACTTTTCTTTTAACTTCCAATTGTACTCTTTATAATATTGAACTCATTGTTTTCCCAGAACCCTACCTCCTGAAGTCCTCACCTCTTCTCTCTCATCTAGTCTTCCTAGGTGTGCTACAGAAATGTCATCCTGCAGTTTTGCCTCTCCCTTGGATGCATTGCTATTTGAAGCTCATAACTTCATTTTTTAAATTCTCATCCTCTTTTTTCTACTATGCATGTTCAAGTAACTTCCTAAGAAAGAATGCATGCCTGAAAATGACTTTATTCTGGTTTCCTGATTGATAATTTACCAGGACATAAAATTCTAGGCTGAGAATTCTTTCAGAGTTCAATTGCTTTCTAGGATCCAGTGTGCTGATGCACAGTCAGAGAAAAAGTGGATCTCTCCTTTTCTCTTAGATAATAACTTTAATTCTCTTCATTTAACGTTTGTGTCCTAAAGATTTAAAATGATATTTTCGGCCAGGCATTGGCCGAAATGATATACTCCCAGCTGGGAAATGATATATTCCCAGCACTTTGGGAAGCCAAGATGGATGGACTGCCTGAGCACAGGAGTTTGAGACCAGCCTGGGAAACATGGTGAAACTCCATCTTTAAAAAAAAAAAATACAGAAAGTTAGCCAGGTATGGTGTGCACACTTGTAGTCCCAGCTACTTGGGAGGCAAAGGTGGGAGGATCACCTGAACCAGGGAGGTCAAGGCTGCAATGAGCCATGGTCACCCTACTGCACTCCAGCCTGGAAGACAGAGTGAGACCCTGTCTCAAAAAAAAAAATTATATTATCATTCTGATCAGCCCTCTGTCTTTTCAATGCAAAAACTGGTGATAATTTTTAACTGGAATATTTTCTTATATGATTAAAAATTTATTCCCATTGATTTTTTTCACTTATTAATTTCTACAATTTCTATCAGTTGAACATTAAACACTTATAGATTCATTTCTGTGTCTTATCTTTTTCTCTTGTTTCTGGTGTCTTATCTTTTTATACTATATTCTCTCAGATGTCTTAAAAATTTAATTTCCAAATCTTCTATTGTATTTTGCATATCAATAGTAATGTTTTTTACCTTTAGAAGCTCTTTTTTATTCTCTGATTATTCACTTTTACAGCATCATGCTCCTGTTTTATGGATGTAATATCTCACATCTCTCTGAGGATGCCAAATGTAACTTTTTTATTTTCAGTGTTTTCTGAACTCTGAATCACCTGCTTCATTAAACATTAGTTTTTCCATGTTTTTATAGCTCTTTCTCTGTGATGTTGAAGACTTTCCTCAGCTGTCTTGGGCTTCTTTGCAGTGTTCATTCATGATAATAATTGTGTCTCTGTGTTCATGGGTGAGGCTTGTCAGCAGGCCAATTCCACTTTAGGGTGAGCCAGTGAGGAGCCATCAATGGCTCCTCAAGTGCTGTTGGGTGGAGAGCTTTGCTCTGTAGCACAATCCCTGCCATTCGTTTTCTTGATGATCCCCTGTCCCCCCACACATCAAAAAAAAAGTATATTCAATTTTTTTAAGTCTTTATCTTAGTTTGGGCCACTGTAACAGAATACCATATACTGGGAGGCTTAGAAACAACAAGTATTTATTTGTCACAGTTCTAGAGGCTGGAAATCCAAGATCAGAGTGCCAGCAAGCATGGCCAGGTACTTGGTGAAGGCCCTCTTCCTGGTTTATGGACAGCAGTCTTCATGTTGTATCTGCATATGGTGGAGAGAAGGCCAGCTAGCTCTCTGGCCTCATTTTATAAGGCTACTAATCCCAATAGGGCTCCATCCTCATGACCTAATCACCCTCCAAAGTTCCCACCTCCAAATACCATCCCATGGGGTTAGGGTTTCAACATAGGAATTGGAAGAGACCAAAACATTCAGTCCATTGCAGTCTTCCATCTATTTTTTAAATCAACTTAGCAATAAATGCTGGAGAAAAGGTGGGGGGTAAAGGGATTAATAATTCCTCTGCATTTCTGTCAACGATTTTTTCTTATAGCCTCAAGACTCTTTCTTATAGTCTTGCTGTGATTCCTTAAGTTAAACCCTGTAGTATCCGCTGCTCTTATTAACTCTCAATACTCTTCCATTTTATATCATCCAGAAATTTTTATAACCCCATTGTCCATGTGTAGCAGCCCTCCCTCTCTCTCTTCACTTATATGTGATGATACCAGTTTTATTTTTTCAGTGTGGTATTAATAAGTGCTTAAGAATAAGAGGAGATAAAAGCATGTGCAAGCCATCTGGAACTAAGAAAATCCTCTTTGTTTCTTTCTTTTTTTTTTTTTTTTGACAGAGTCTCTCTCCATCACCCAGACTGGAATGCAGTGGCACAACCTCGGCTCGCTGTAACCTCCACCTCTTGGGTTAAAGCAATTTTCATGCCCCAGCCTCCCAAGTAGCTGGAACGACAGGTGTACACCACTATGCCTGGCTAATTTTTGTGTTTTTTAGTAGAGATGTGATTTCATCATGTTGGCTAGGCTGGTCTCAAACTCCTGATTTCAAGTGATCCACAGTCCTTGGCCTCGCAAAATGCTAGGATTACAGGCATGAGCCACTGCACACAACCAATCTTCCTTGTTTCTATATTAGGGAAAAATAACTTCAAATTCAGCCTTAAAAGCAAATAAATAAACACAAATAGGCACAATCTGCCCAAAAAATATTTACTGTTATAAATGGAGCATATCACTATATCAACATATCAGTAAATAAGCCCCAGGCCTTTTGGAAATTGTGCCAGTTCACCATGCTCAGAAGAAAGTTCTATCTCCTATTTCTGTCTGGTTTTGTCTACCCATCTGAAGCAAAAGAGAAAATTGACCACTGACTACCCAAAATTACCCAGACTGGCTGACTTGAATTAATCACATAATTAGAATCTTCTCATTTGCAGAATCTTCTATGCCGGTGTTTTGGCAGCTAACACTCTGGTTAACCGCACAACCCCAGCCTCTAGACATGTACTGCTTTAGCGCTAATAGTCACCTCACACCTATTCTGAGCCAGACATCATTCCCATTCAACGTATCTTAATTCTGTCAATTCTCACACAGCCAACCCTACAGAGGCAGGATTCTTATTATTCACAGTTTACAGGAAACTGAGGCACAGGTAGGAAGAGTAACTTGCTCTTGGTCACACAGCTGCTAAGTGCCAGAGCCGTGAAGTAAACGACACACAATCCAGTTCCAGAATCTGTATTCTCACCCTCCACACACGCTGTCTCCTCACTGTGATTTACAATTAATTTATTTGAATTGCTTTGAAAAAACCACTAAACATATGTCCCTTGGAATTATAGTTAGCATTTTATTTCTACGTGACAAACGGAACCATCTTGCTATAATTTAAAGATTACTACAACCAGTCTAAAATTACTATCTTACATTTTTTATGCTTTTAGAAACACACATATTATCTGGATGGATCTTAACAGTTTTCAATGATGTTATAACATGTTCCTAATTGATCAAGAGGACCAGGTCCAACTGGTGATAGAGCTAGAGCTAGAACCAAAGTGTTCTGTTTCCAATTCCGCTGTTCTTTCCACTAAAAAATGTGGCCTACACTCAAACATAAGATCTAATTGAAGATCTCAAGAGGCCACATATGCCATAATTTTTTTTTTTTTTTGAGACAGAGTCTTGCTCTGTTGCCCAGGCTGGAGTGCAGTGGCATGATCTTGACTCACTGCAGCCTCCGCCTCCTGAGTTCGAGCGATTCTCCTGCCTCAGCCTCCTGAGTAGCTGAAACTACAGGTGCCAGCCACCATGCCCTGCTAACTTTTTTGTATTTTTAGTAGAGATGGGGTTTCCCCATATTGGCTAGGCTGGTCTCAAATTCCTGGCCTCAAGGGATCTACCCACCTCAGCCTCCCACAGTGCTGGGATTACAGGCATGAGCCACCACGCCCAACCATAACCATAATATTTTAAATTAGAAAAGATCTCAGAATTCTGGACTACCTGGCCATATAGATAATTTCTCAAGATACTTAAGAAGTTTCATTAGAATCATCTATAGGCATTATTGGTCAGGAACAATTAATTGTGAGGTCTTTGAATAAACTCAGTATATTTTAACTGAAGTGATAGTCACAGTAAGCCAACTCTTCTGACTCAGAAATATGAATAACAATGGAATGGCCGAAGTAGCTATTCTGTGATGAGCTACAGTGGACCAAACAAGAGCCAGAGAGAGAGAGAGAGAGAGAGAGAGAGAGAGAGTGAGAACACAAGATTAGAAGTTGGGAGCTCTGGGTATGGCTTCTGGTTCTATCCCTAACCTTGTGTGTGACCTTGAATAAGTCATTGCACCTTTGCACCTTTCTGGACCTTATCTGTAAAATAAGAATTTCACATGAGAGTATGCAGTATGATGAAATGCTAAGTCCGAATCTAAGATTTTTATCACAATATGGTTAAAATTCATGCATGTAATAAACCTTCAAATGCTCTAAGATTTTCATCAGAATATGGTTAAAATTCATACATGTAATAAACCTTCAAATGCTCTTGTTTTATATACCAAACATGAAAAAGAAAGGACATCAAATTATTACACAGTGAATAGTGTGTATTAAGACACAAGAAACCAGCCTGAACTGAAAACAGACATCAGTCCCTGGACACAGTGGTGTATATTGAATGAATGAACAAGTGGGAAGAAATATATACGTTTAGAGCCGTGAAACTCTTAAAGATGAATGTTGCTGACATTTGTAAAGAGTAAGAAGTCATGACATCATAACAGAGCGTCCCCCAGCGAGTTCACTGTTAAGAGCGTTACTCCTCCCTAATACAGGTTGGAGATTTCCAGTAACATTTGTCTGTGCCTCTGACTGTCAAAGGAATTTATTGCGCATTTACACAAGCAAGAAAGAAAAATTAGAAAAGAGACCAATCCTCATACTTTTTAACATGAAGAGTATCCCCAGTTGGGTTACTGAAAAAACAAAAGTTCACCTAAAATAATTTAAGTGTCTTTTCATCAGATGTATTGAACTGTCAATAGCAGTTCTCTTTTCCCCAGCATGTTATGAACTGACTACAGCAAGAAAGACACTGAATAAGAAAAGGTAATGTCTCAACCCAGAATAATAATCTACCTTTGTATTCAAATATCCCCTTCACTTCTGAACACAGATAGTGATTTCTGAATCCAGAACAGCAGCCTGTTTCTGATCCCTTGTTTTTACCCCATATTGTTATGAAGAATGAGTTGTCAGATTCTCTGAATTTAATTCGAGAATTAAGCATCCTCATGTGTTCAGTGGTACACTAGCGCCACTGGGAGAAAGATGTGGCAGAAAGGTGGGGAGGAAACTGGAAATGAGAAAGACGTGATAGTATTTTCCTTGCCTTCAGAAAACATAAAGTCTTCAAAGCAGACTCAAAGAAGACAAACACTGAAGAGCCTAAATAATGAAACAAAAGCAGCTAATGATACTCAGCAATTAGTATTATGAGCAACAGGGGACTGAGGATGAATAAGAAAGATATCAGTGCAGAATGGGTGGCCTGGGAGATTCCCTGGAAGGAAAGAAAATTAACAAGGTCATGCTGGAAATGGGCCTGATCTGGATGTGCATGAAGAACAGGGAGGCATCTTGAGTTAGTAAATGCAGAACTCAAGGATCAGAACTTAGAGGAGTTTAGAATAGGAACAAAGGGAAAACAGACCACACAGTGATGGGTTGTGTGAGGAACACTCTATGACGTGTTTGGTAGCTACTATAGCCTTCTAGAACACTGTCCTAAAATATGCTCCCACATTGAATTTGTGAGGAATACAAGAAGGTTTAAAAGAACAACAGAAAAGAAAAAGGAGACTCTTTTTCCTCCTTTAATGCCCTCCACTTAGAACTTTACCAATAAACGTATTTGAATGTTCACTTTCGCTATAGGGGTTATATTAGTTTGCTAGGGCTTCCATAACAAAATACCATGGACTGGGTGGCTTAAACAACATAAATTTATTTTCTCATGGTTTTGGAGGCTGGAAGTCTAAGAACAAGGTGCCAGTCCATATAGTTCTTGGTGAGGGCTCTTGTTCTGGCTTGCAGACAGCCACCTTCTTGCTGTGTCCTCACATGGCCTTATCTCTGTGAACGGGCACACCTTGTATCCTTTTTATGTGATGAAATTTCTTCTTTCTATAAGGACACTAGTCAGGTTGGAATAGGACTCACCCTAATGGCCTTACTCTAATTTAGTTGCATATTCAAATATTCTATCACCAAATATAGTCATATTTTGAGGTACTGGGGGTTAAGGTTACAACAGATGAAGTTGGGAGAAGGAAACAATCAATTTGGCCAATAACATAGGTGTGTTTAATTTTTAATTATCAAGGAAATGTCATTGGTAACTATGTACAGTACTGTGAAGAAAGCATGATACCATTTACATATTTGTGAATGTGAAATTTAACTTTTAAAACATGGATTTATACAAAAGTACAGATAAATACATTCCAATGTAAACAGTTAACTCCAAAATTTTGTAAGACTGGGGAGTTACAAATTTAGACCGGGAAATGATAATGCTGACCTTTGATTTCTCTTCTAAAGGACTGATGAAGTGTCTCAATAGATAAATTTGATGATAAGACTTCTTGTTAAAACAAATGACTGTTTCCAAGAAAACATAAGGCAGAGTGATGGGGGAGACACAGCCATGGATTAGTGCTTGGGCATTCTGACTTCCAGTTCCTGGCAGAAAAAAAGAGGCATCCAAAGAGAAGGACAAAGAGAAGGAGAAGAATTAGGAAAGAGCAAGATCTTCTTTCCAAGAAAGAGAATGTAGCTAAGAGTCTGAATAAATAAGGTCCGAGAAGACTACGTGACATGGCACTTGGGAGCCACTCATGATCTTCAGAAAAGCAATGTTAGTATAGCCGAGATCATGAAAGACAGATTTCATGGTTTGAAAGTGAATGGGAAATGAAGGACAAAGAATTCGTGATTCTTTTCTAAAGTCTGATAAAAAATGTCGTGATAACCTAGGGGAAAACTACACAAAAGTTTTGTTTTTATTTTTGTTTATATGTTTGTTCAAAGATCACACTAGAGTTTGTTAACAGGTTGAGGGAAAGGATGGTACTTAGAAGTAGGGTTAAAGAATCAAGAGAATGAGGGAATTCTCCATCTATGCTCTTAACCAATATATGAGAGCTTCCTAGCACTCTGCTTGTCTCTCCCCTTCCTCAGGAGACTAACAGATTAGTTGGGATACAGACAATGGCCCTATGTTATTTGTTTTAATGATCATGTGTCCAAGGGCACAGGATATATGGGGAAAGGACCACCTACATGTCCAGTGGGAACCTAAAAAGGCCTCACAAAGGAAGAAGGTTGGCACTGAGGCTGGCCAGATGGGTATGTCAAGCTAACAAACAAAAGACATATTTCATGGAGAAGAGTCCAGGCAAAATCAGTCATGAAAAAAATACATACAGACTCCATAAAGGAGTTTACCTTGGAAAGGAATAAAGACACTTCTATCTTGGAAAGGAAGGAAAAAAGAAAACATGGAAAAAAAATATGTCAAGTTTTGAGAATAAATGAAGGAAAAATGAGGAGAATTTCTATCTAAGGCTTTCATTTTCAAAATTGTTTTTGAAGCCATGAGTTGTTGGTCAAATTTAACCACTGCAACTTGAATTTTCACTTTTAAAATTTCCAGAGTGCTTCAAGGAATTTTTTAGCACTGAATATTGTCACCCTCAGGAAAAGAAAAAATAAGAGGGACTGGGGTTGAGGGCAGGGAGTAGGACTGCAAAGTTACCCAGACAGAAAGGAAAAAAAAAATTAAAGATAGGCAGACAAAAATGGTTTTGCCCCTCAAGACAAACAACTCCATTATACAAGCAAGCGGGTATTGTTTGATCAAGAAAGAAGGCATCCAATCTAGAATTCTTTCAATAAATCTTTTTTTACAATTTATAATTAGTCAAGGGATTAATAATCTTGCAGGGGGGATAAAAATGAACAAAAGTATTAGTGTACAGATCAGAAAATGATAACATAACAGATAAATAATATTTAGTTCTCATAAAAGCAATCAAGGTAAAGATAATCTCATCTAGGTATAAGACAACCCAGAAAAGCTCAGGAAGAAGGATGGGAAGCTTGGGGAGAGAATCCTGGATCCTGCCAGAGCTCTTGAGGTCAAGGCCTGGTAAGAGAAGAGCCAGAGCACCAGCACCAAGAAAGGGCTGTGATATAGACCTCTCTAAAATACTTCCTGGTGCCCTTCAGAGCTTGTCTCCAACTTTGGGAACCTGACCTGTATGTGGAGGCTAATCAGTTCTGCAGGTAAAGGGTAAGAGGACTGTAGGGAGCCATTTGGCTGGACAACTAAGCCCAGGACCACGGCAGCCACCAGTCAAAGAAGGCAGGAAATTAGGCCACCACTGTGATAATTACCACTGATGAATAACAAAATAAGAAGAAAATAGGCCAGGCACTGTGGCTCACACCTGTAACCCCAGCGCTTTGGGAGGCTGAGGTGGGCAGATCAAGGTGGTCAGCAGATCAAGGTCAGCGGATTAAGACCAGCCCGGACAACAAGATGAAACCCCATCTCTACTAAAAATATTAATTAGCTGGGTGTGGTAGTGCACACTTGTAGTCCCAGCTACTTGGGAGGCTGAGGCAGGAGAATCACTCAAACCTGGGGGTGGAGATTGCAGTGAGACAAGATGGAGCCATTGCACTCCAGCCAGGTGGCAGAGCAAGACTATGTCTCAAAAAACGAAAAAAAAAAAAAAAAAAAAAGAAAAGAAAAATAAAAAAATAACCTGGAGAGTGTTATATAACCCAGGTTAGTATTATATTAGCATAGTAGCAAGATAAGAAGAAAAATCCTGGGGCATAATACACCTCAAGTTAATATTGTAATACTAATATTACAACCTGTAATACTAGTCTGTGAGGGCTGCCGTAACAAAGGCTGAATAACTAAAACAACAAAAATCTATAATACTTTTCACAATTTGGAGGCTGAAAGTCTAAGATCAAGATATGGAGTAAGCAAGGTGTCTTCTTCTGAGCCTTCCACCTGGCTTGTAGATGGCTATCTTCTCCCTGATTCTTCACATGGTCTTAACTCTGTACGCCCCTGTTTAGTCTGTTCTCATGCTGCATAAAGACATACCCAAGACTGGGTAATTTACAAAGGAAAGATGTTTTGTTTGGGTTTTGGTTTTTTATCTGAGATAGAGTTTCACTCTTGTCCCCCAGGCTAGAGTGCAATGGTATGACCTCCTTGGCTCACTGCAACCTCTGCCTCCCGGGTTCAAGTGATTCTCCTGTCTCAGCCTCCCTAGTAGTTGGGATTACAGGTGCCTGACACCATGCCTGGATAATTTTTGTATTTTTAGTAGAGATGGGGTTTCACCATGTTGGCCAGGCTGGTCTCAAACTCCTGACCTCAGGCAATCCGCCCGGCTCAACTTCCCAAAGTGTTGGGATTACAGGTGTGAGCCACCATGCCAAGCCAAGAAAAAGGTTTAATAGACTCATAGTTCCACATGGCTGGGGAAGCCTCACAATCATGGCGGAAAATGAAGGAGAAGCAAAGGTACATCTTACACAGCAGCAGGCAAGAGAGCATGTGCAGGACTCTCATTTATAAAACCATCAGATCTCATGAAACTTATTCACTACCACAAGAACAGTATGGGGGAGACCACCCTTGGATTCAATTACCTCCACCTGGGCTTACCCTTGACACATGGGTTGATACATGGGATTATTACAATTCAAGGTCAGATTTGGCTGGAGACACAGCCAAACCATATCAATTCCTGTATTCAAATTTCCTCTTCTTTTACCAGTCTTTTTTGGGTTAGGGCTCACCCCAATAACCTCAATCAAACTTAACTACCTCTATCTTCTCCCGTGCCTAAAGAAGCCAACTTGCTCAGCTGGGGAACTAGAACATGAAAGTATAACCTTACTATTGACTGTTTCTTATCAGAACTGAGAATTTTATTATTTAATTATTAGATCTTAAATAAAAAACAACACAGAGCGAGAGGAAATTTTTTACAAGAACAAATTTGGTTTGTGGCTTTAGCTAGTATTCCCAGCTTCATTTTCTTACTATATATTAGCCAAATAGGCCTGCCCAGGATTTAAAGTCAAAGAAGAGAGGGAAAATTAGCATGCACTCTTCTCTTATGATTTTCAATATTTTAAAAAAGAGCTTAAAGACCTTTTATTTTATACATTTGCCAGTAATTGTCTTTATGGTTTTATTGGTACTAATTTCATGCGGCTCATTTAGAATGTCAAGCCACATATGCAACATGATAATAAAGTTATTATTACTTCATAGAGATATAATTATAAGTAATTTTGATTCTCATTTTTGTCTTCTCACTTTCTCCTCGTTCCTGCCCACATTTTATAAGAATAAAGATGAGTTTGCTGACCTTTTGCTAAAGATCATTTATCGTAAGAAAGTGATGATTTCATCCTGATTGAGGCCTGTAAAACTTTTATTTTCTAGCTCCATTAGCTTTTTCAGAGTAAGTCTGATACTTATATTACTGCATTACAAATAAACTTCTAAATTCAGAGAAGAATACAAACACCACAAAACAGCAAATAACTCCAGTGATATGGGGCCCCTTTTAGCCAGTGAACCAAGTTTCAATATAATGTGTGTTGCCTTTATTAACAATATACTAGAAAAGATATTATATAAAAGAACAAAAGGATAAGAGAATTAAAATTTCTAATTATTTGGTAAAGATATGATGACATACACCATGAAATATAATACTATAAAGTTTCTCAGTATTAGGTAAGCAATTTACAACATGTAATAAATGTAACCTGTACCATTGAGGTAATCTGTATATTTCTACAGGGGTCATTAGACATAGTTTTGAAGGGCTTTCTGAATCTATTAATTTCTACATAAAATAGCACCTTAGCTGGTCCAAGTAGGAATAAGGTGTCACTTTGGCAAATATTTTAGTTTCAAAAGTAAAGGAAAAAAGGCAAAAAGAAATGGAAGTTTAAATTTCCATACTCTGTTCTGGGAAGAGGCCAGGATAACACCCACTTCTGGTTGGAGATATTTGAGCCTGAAATCTTAAAAGCAGGAGGGGGCCACTGATTTCCAAGATTGTGCTGTGGGGGAATGAAATGGAGTAAGCAGAATGTACCTTTAGTACTGGCCATGCCCTTTGTTCTGGAAAAGACACAGGTATAGACCACTGAGTTATGACTATATAAAACAAATAACAGATTGTACAATGGAAAGTTTGCAGAGCCTCAAGCAAACCCCCCACCTTGGCCCCTATAGTTGGGCCTATAGGTATGACCCACTGCATGGGGCTAAATGTGTTCTTAGGCCTGGACCCAAAGAATCTATCTCAAGAGGTAGACATAAGTGGAGAGAAAACATGCCTCTGAAACATGGGAACAGGAGGATGCTGGCAAAAGAGACCCTGCGGTCAAGCAGGGGTACCATGACGCAGCTGAGCAGAGCAGCAGCTTCTGAAGGGAGTGGCTGAAGTGACCTCAATGTTTGAGGAAACCGGCCCTAGTGGTCAATGGGAAGTTGGCCTCAGGGGTGCCCTTCCTCTGGGCCATCTCGGGGCTCAGACTGTAGGGAATGGCTAGACGTCCAGGTGGTAAAGAGAAGAGCAGGGCCTTCTGAAACTAGCACAGAGGGCCGTGGTACAACAGCAGGAACCCAGGGGCCAACTTAGACACCTGGGCTAGAGGCTGCACTCATGGCAACAGTGAGGGCCTCAACCCAGGAGGGCGTGAGTTCAGCTCTCTGAAGTGGAATGGAGGGCCAGACTGTACCCAGGTTAGCATAGGAAGTTCATGGAGATACTGTCCTAGAAAGGTATTAGATAATGAAGGTAACCCTGAAGAATCCATGAGGGAGGGCGTTCACCTACTGCAGTTTGCCAAAGACAGCCGACTTTGAATTTGACTGCTAAATGTGACATCATTTGTATTCCCCAAGCTGGTGAAACTAGGAGATGTATGCATTACACTTAAAATAAATAACTCCAATGAAGCCAGAAATTAGGTTTATTTTAATTTCATAGATAGAAAACTGAAAGACTGTGAGATATTCCTCAAACTAAAAAAGGATAGTACCCCAAATTAGAACTCAAAGCCTGTAGCATCCACAGCTATGCTAAGACACTAACTGCAATGCTGTCTCAGAGCAGGTACATTAAATCAAATTGTGAAAGCATAGGGATCAGCGTCAATTTAGATTCTATGAATGAGCCCCTATATTTTATCATGCCTTTCTGTCAGGGCTTATTATTTCTTAAGGGGTTTAAATCTACGATAGAAAAATATTTCTGTAAAATACAGTAACACACAGTGGCTAACCATAGCTGAATTTTATAAACTATGATTTGTCAAATAATTCATGCTTTTTCCCAAAACACAAGCCCCTGCATTACTCTGACAGCAAAAAAAAGAGTTTTCCTATTCCCTATAATTTTCTATCGAACCTACAGACAATCTGCTTTACCTGAATTCTTAGAGAGTTAGGAATTTAAGCCTAAAAACCACTTAGTGATAGGAAATGTAAACTCTTACAGCTAAAGGACTGAAAATATAACTTCTCTGGACTTCAAATAATACCATATATACACCAGGTCAGGTTGAGGAAAGAACACTGCACTCTTTAGACACGTCTAGTGACTGAACTTATATAGGGAAGAAAGTAACCATCGATCAAACTAACAATTATTGAGCAGCAAGCTCTGTTCTAAATCTTCTAAATTTACATGAGTAAAATTAAATCTACCAAAATTACATAGAGTAGCTTAGTTAGTTCCCCCAAAAATGAGACTGTTAGTGTTTTCACAAGGGTTAAGTTCTTTGTCTAAGATCGTGTAGCAGAATAGTAAGTTGGTATTTAAAACAGATATATCTAACATCAATCGAATGTTCTTTTTATAATATCTATTGGTAGCCTTTTTGGTATTTAACTACTGTTTCTATCAGGAAATGTTTATTCTACTCTAATCTGAATCTCATTCATTGTCACTTAAGCCTGTTTACTTAAAATCTGTTCTTGTAAAGTTTCGAAACAGCTGGCCACTGTCCTTGGTTTAACAGCTCCCGCACATACAGTACTCAAAGATAATTAAATCCCCCATCAGCGATTTCTTCTTTTGGCTGAATAAGCCCTTTTCAATGTTTCTTTAAAAAAAATTCTGTACCTTTAAATATCTTGCAGTATCACCATAGCATGTTGACTTTTACAGCTGCAATACAGGCACGTGATTTTCTTATAGTCATTTATAACTACAAGGACCGTTCCTACCCATCCCCATCATGTTCTTCCACCATCTTCTATTTACTGCTTAAGCAGCTTGGTTCCCCCATTGAGCATTTTGTCCTCATCCAGTTTCATTATGTTTGCTGTGATGGTTTTCTCCAATTTGCGAACAAGCTGCTTCTATTTCTAAGGAGCACTGCAGAGTACTTGCATTCCTGGTCAAATCCTTTGCCTTTCTATTTCAGTCTATGTTCTTATTTCAGTCTATGGAATATGCTGAATTGCCACCCCAAATTCGTATACCGAAGTCCTATTTCCTTGTACTTGACTTTATTTGAAGATGGGGTCTTTAAAGAGGTAACTAAGATTAAATGAGGTCATTGGGGTGGGCCTTAATCCAATGACTGGTGTCCTTTTGAGAAGAGGATAGGACGCAGACACACACACAGAGGTAAGACTCTATGAAGACACCATGAGAAGATGGCTGTTTACAAGCCAAGGATAGAGACCTCAAAAGAAACCAACCCTGCTGACACCCTGATCTCAGCCCCCAGTCTCCAGAACGCTGAGAAAATAAGCTTTTGTTTATTAAACCACCCAGTCTGTGATACTTTCTATGGCAGCCCTATCAAACTACACAGCACCCTCAAACGTGTCTCATTTCCCTAACTATTATTATGTAAAGAACCCCACAGATACCAGCATCATGTACCCCTCATATTGAAAAGGGTATATTATTTCTATAGTATTGTTGTCAAAAATGTCTAAATTCAATCTGTCCATGAGTAGGCATCAGATAATCCCAACTTGTGAGGTATTCTGCAACACAACTGATCAGGACTCTCAAAGTGTCAAAGTCAAGAAGTCCAAGAATTGCCACAGACTATAGGAGTCTAAGGAAGCGTAACAAGTAAAGGCAGTGTGGGATCCTGGATTCAATCCTGGAACAGAAAAAGGACCTCTGTGGAGAACTGGTGAAATCTAAACAAAGTTTGTACTCTAGTTGACAGCATTGTACCAGTGTAGATTTCTCAGTTTTGATGAAGGTCCTATGGTTATGCAAGATGTTAAATATTAAGGGAAGTTGACTGAAGGGTATACAAAAACTCTCAGTTATATCTTTGAAATGTTTTTGTAATTCTAAATTTATTTCAAAATTAAAATAATATATCATACTATAAATAATGTCTTCTAAAAGTAATACACACTGAGAATAATAATGTAAAAATCAAATAATAAAATAAATGAACTAACAAAACACCACCAGTGGAGAAAAAGCTCATATTTTATCATTGTGAAGTCTTCCCTGAGATAAACTCTATATTAAAAAAGTAGGGGAGAAAGATGCCAACATTGAGATCTCTTGATACTGAGTATTTAACAGGCACTATCTTATTTAATCCTCACAATAGCACTGTCATTTATAAAATATGACATCTGATGAAACAAAAGCTCAAACATACTTCAGTGATTCATCCGAGGTCACATAACAAGTGATAGACTGGAATTCAGACACATTTAATTCCAATGCACCATGTGTGTTCTCCTGGTTAAGTATGAATTTATACGTCCCAAACAACTATACTTTCACCTAAGTATATCCGTGCTAACTCTGTGGATTTCATTCTTAGTTGAATATTGGAATCACCTGGGAAGCTTTAAAAATTCGAGGTGCAAATCCTACCCCCAATTCTGCTGTAATTATTTCAGGATTTGATTGGACCTCAGAATTTTTATATTATCCCCGGATACTTCATATGTGTAGAGAACAACAACTCTACTAGTTTATCCATGTTAATGTTATAAAGAACAGAACTAAAAGCTTTGCAAAAGACAGGCAGTCCTATTTATTATTTATTCAGGAGTAAGCATGTATCATCAAAATCAATTAAGTTCAACTTGTGCAACATATTATTTAAGGAAACAAGCAAAAGAAATTCTTTAAAAGACACATGGAGAACAGGGACCAACTTCAGAAGAGTTCTCAGCAGCTAACTGCATAGAGCACCAAGAACAGAGAAGCAGTTGACTCCAGAGATAAATCTCAAAACCCCTCCAATAAAGAGAAGAAAGTAGCAATCTTTTTTACTAAAAAAAAAGTCAAATGACTTACTGTCTCAGATTTTAATTTTCTCTGGTCCCTTTAAAATGGCAAAGGGAAACCATCAAGCTATGTAAGACTCTAATTGAAAATAAACATTTTCCTACTTTTGAGTGGAATTAAAGCTGGGAAAAACTGAATTGCTTCAAGGTGAGGAATGAAACAGAAAGAAACATCAAGAAAGCTGCAATGAGAGTATTTGGAAACCATTCTGTTTGCTGAATTGTCAGCCATGCAAGCACTTATAGACAATTACAACCTTAGAAAACAAATAAAAAGTGCGTAAGTAGGCACTTTGATGCTTCTTCCTAATTATAGGGTTTACAAGCTGGATTCAAAAAACACAAATAGAGGCAGTGCAAACAATAGTAACCCTGAAATGAGGTTATGAAACTTATTAGCTTTACATAATTACACAGCTGTGACAGGTTGAAAAGACCCCTGACTGAAGCACATTTCCTCCACTCTTAACTATTGGGCCTTACACTAAGGGTGCCTTTTAAAAATTTTACCCTTTTAAAAAATATAATTTAGGTGGAAGCATGGATTAGCCAATATTTGACTTAGGCAAATGGCAATTTCCTATTTTGAGTTTCCATACGAAGATCTCCTTCATCTCTCTTGGGGTTCTCGGGGGCACTAACTTGTTTTTCTCTATCCTTTGAAACATCCACAGCACCAAGCACAGTCGTGTGAATAACAGAGCATGCTCAGTAAGAGCTCATGCAATAAATGAAAGAAATTCACCTACCTATAGCGAAAAGCTGTGTTTTCTGATATTTAACCTATTGAAAAGCCCTGGAAGTCACCATTTGTGATATATATCTCCCTAGAAAAAAATCATTCTGGTAATTGGCCTGGACATCAAATTTTACCAGCAATTCAGCTGACAGTCTAGGGTTAGTAGAGAATGATTATTTACTGTCCTGCCTGAGGTGTCTGTGCAGGGCTATGGGAAGGAGTGGGGTTAGAGGTATCTCACTGTATTTGCGTGCGCCCACACACACACACACACACACACAAGTTTATAATTAACTATTTTACATATCTGTGATTTAAAGATGCAAATATTGATTTGTCATTTTTTTTACAAAAAAACTCAGGAAAACAAGAGCAATTTATAAGAATGACATGAAACTAATACTTAGTTGTCTAGAATTTTTAGTAATGAAGCCTATGTATGAACTTCTTTGTTGCACAAACATTTTATCTTTGAAAAGCCAAATATGAACTTGGCAGATTTTCTCATATATGCCAAAGAGAGATTTCTCTAGGACATTTAATTCAAAAAAAAAAAAAAAAAAAAAAACTGCAGAGCTCTTCAAGGCTTTAGGCAGCAAACTGCAGGATATAATAATAAAGCTCACATTTATTTAGAGCTTGCCATGCTTGCTGTGCTAGCACTTTAAACATTTTAGCTATCTAATCCTCACCATGATCTAAGAGGCTCGTACCATGTTTATTCCCATTTAACAGAGAAAAGGCTTTGGCAGGTCGTTTGCCTATAGTTACATGCCTATACAAGGCAGAACATGGGCGCTTACCCAGGTAGGTAGTCTCTCACTAGGGCCAGTACTCATATTTACCCCTCTCCTGATGGATAGATCATATCAGCCAACCACGGCTTCTCTCTCTTTATCCCCCCCACCACAAAATCTGCTACAATAGTCATCCATGATAATATTCCAGAATTACACATTCTATTTGTACATTATTTTGATGTGTACAAATGAGAGCCACCAATCCTATACACCAGCATGAATTATGTTTCTTTTATTACGTGATCAATGGATGGAATGTTTACGTCCCCTCCAAATTCATATGTGAAGTCCTAATGTGCAGTGTAATGGTATTTGAAGATAATTAGGTCATGAGGGCAGATCCCTCACAAATGGGACCAGTGCCCTTATAAAAGAGGCTGGAGAAAACTTTCTCACCCTTTTTGCCATATGAGGACACAGAAAAAGTCACCACCTATGAACCAGGAAGTGGGCTGCTAGCAGACACTGAATCTGTCAGCACCTCCATCTTGGACTTCCCAGCCTCCTAAACTGTGAGAAATAAGTTTTTATCATTTATATGCTACGCATTTGATGACAGGAACTCAAAGGGACTACGATGCCACTTCAGGATTGTTGTAAGTTCACTGTATAAAAGGATGTTTGTCAAAAACAAAAGATGTGCCCATTTAATGAATATTATATTTCCAAACGAAATTGCAGCAAGTGACAACAGGCTTTATAATCTTTTAAATTTATGTAATTGTGTTTTGTGTTTGGAAACTGATTAATTGAAATCATTTACAGGTATAATGATTCAACAGGAATTGGCTGAACTTAAGTTTCATTAAAACCAAAGTGAAAATGAATGAAGACATATTCGTTTTAATTGGAAATATTCCATGGTTCTGGAATTCATTTGTTTGGTGACATCAACTGTGGGAAAAAACTTATCTCTAATAAATACGGTCATTGTAATTGGGTTTCACGTTACGGATTTAGCTAGAGAAAGATGATACTTTATGGGAAACATACACTTGTAATATAAATATGAATAGTCCCTTAGGTGGTTTTGAATCCAGTCTTTATGAAGTGTAAAATTGGAATAACAGGCTTAGAATATTTAATGCATGTGGATAATTTGGATTGTTGCAGCCAAGATACAATGGTATGTTTGGGGAATAAAGCAAGTTGGAAACCCACAGGTGGTGTTATACAGTCACCTAGAATATGGCAGTGGCCTCACAATTGACCTTACTTCCATGTTCATCACCCCTTCTAGTCTATTCTCAACACAGCAGCCAGACTGATCCCTCTAAAACTGAAGTTAGAGGAGTTACTCTCCTGAGGTGTACCATCACAGCGGGGATAAGACAGGAATCTTTACTGAGGCCAAGAAAGTACAGCCTTCATTCTGCTCTCCTGGCTGGTTCCCAAACTTGTGGGGCAGGCTTCTCTCACATAGCCTTTGCACCTACTCTTCCTTCTGCTTGGAATGTTCTTCCTAAAAAAACCCAAATGGCTAGCACTCACTTTATCTAGGTACCCAAATGTCACCTCTTCAGAGGTCTTGACTGTCCACCCCATCTCAGACAGTCACCCTCACTCCACCTGACCCCAACACACTCTCCAGCCAATCTACCCACTTTGTTATTTTTTACCATGCTTGTCACTACCTAAAAGCATCTACCTTTATTTTGTCATTTCCCATCGTCTTCACTGAAAAATAAGATCACCAAGGAAAGAAACTTTTTTTGGACCAAAGACCCAAGACCAAGAAAAGTGCTAGGCACATCATGGGAATTCTCTAAATATATTTGGAATGAATGCATGAATCTGAGTAATTGAGTGAAAGCTCACGAATGAATGGGCATTTTGATTTAAAGTAAAACACTAGAATTAGAGTGAAGAGGGGACCCTCATTCTTAAGGAGATAAAAGGGTAACTTCATGGATTCGGTCTGGATGACTACTTTCCAAACACCTTGAAAACCTTGGTAGAAATACATGAGCTCCTGAAAAATAAGAGGAAAAAAAAGACTTTTGCATTTGTTCTATTCCCCATTGATTGTTTCAGTTTCAATTATATATTTATTTCATTTTAGTACTCTTACCATTAAATATTTAGGCTTCCTTTAATGTCCATATTTAGAAGTATATTACTTTTGATGATTTGATAGTATTACAGAAGGTAGGTAGTAGGACTCGATGTTTAAGAAAGCAAGTCAAAAGGAGAAAATTTGTTTTAAAAGTAAAAGATAAATGGGAGAATCTATTTTTTTTATTATTGCCTTTGGCTAGTTTCTTGAGTCCTTCCTATGCAATGCTTGATTACCTGGCATTTAATTTCATCAGTATACACATACTTCATTTAGAGGAGAGAAGTGGGGAATGATGGGTGCTTGTGTGCATTTGTAGAAACAGGAGCTCTAAAAGAATTAGCTCTAATGCAATTCACATGACATGAAGTCATCAAATTATTGTGCCCACGGAGACGCACCCCACATGATGGCAGCTGCTCCTTCATCCTTCTCAAAATCTCTTGAAATTCTGATATACCTTCTGCCATACTTCTTCCAAGCATCATTCTTAACTGTTGAACACCCTGCCCAGTCTGTAGTGATGCATATGTACCAAGCCTAATGTCCAGGGTCTTCCATCAAGTCCTAGTTTCTTGATAAATATTGTCCTCTATTTTCTAGAACATCACTTGGAGAACTCTGAAGCTGCTATAAAACTCACATTGCAACATCCAAAAGGATCCTCCTGCTTTGCAGAAATGCTCACCAAAATACAAAATATATGACAACGAGAAAGGCCACTGAAGACCAAACTACACGTGCTGCAGAACCCACTCAACTCAGAATAGCTCAGTGGCTCACTGCCTGAGAATTTGCAATGTGATGTGCTAAGCAGTCTGGCCAGTACAGACTGCCATCGTTCTTATTGGCTGAGAGTGCATGACAAAAAGTATATCTTAACACTGTGCCATAATTTTGTTTTAATTACAAAAAGACTTCTAAGCTAAATTGTGTTAAAATGAATCAGTGTTATTCAGGGAACCATGAAACGTGCAATATATTCAGAAGGAGGTGATAATTATTTCATGAATGATAAAACAAATTATGTAAAGATATGAAAAACCTGAATTGTGGAGAAAATGAGCCAAGGCATAAAAACATGCATTCATTCAATAAACATTTACTTATCTACACGCCAAATATCTAAATGTATAAACTGGACATGTAAAGATGAAAAGACAGTGTTCTTGACCTCAAAGAGCTCACAGTGTAGCATGGAAAATAGATATGCAAACAAACAAACAATACGTGGACTGTTTTACCAGAATTGTTTTCAAAATACTAGGGAAACATGGAGATAGAAGCCACAGAATTCTTCTTGGTGAGTTAGGAACACCTTTAGTAGTGATTACTAAGAATCTCAGAGATGAATGCAAGTCATTGGGTAAATCAAGCACAGAGCGCCTCTAGGCAGAAGCAACACCATGTGCCCAGGTGAGAAGAAAAATGGCACACTCAGGTGACTACATGTCGTTTGAGTATTGCAGAGGTCAGATCACAAAAGACCTAGGAAGAGCTTGGTTTTTAACTTGAGTAAAAATATTTTAAGTAGGTGAATATTATAAACAGATTTGCTATGCAACTTCAGCATACTGTAAAATACTACAGTTCTTTTCCCTTCCCTGAAGATGTGGAGCATTGAAAATAACTAAAGTTCTCCACAGGAAGAGAGGAAGTCATTAATGAATTGGCGACATAACAATTTTTAAATCTGTCTTCTCCTCTTTTTTAACTGTGGTACTAAAGAAATCCTTTATTTTTCTTTCTTTCTTTTTTTTTTTTTTTTTTTTTTTGAGACAGAGTCTCACTCTGTCACTCAAGCTGGAGTGCACTGGGGCAATCTTGGCAACCTCTGCCTCTCAGGTTCAAGCAATTCTCCTGTCTCTGCCTCCCAAGTAGCTGGAATTACAGGAACACACGACTACGCCTGGGTAATTTTTATATTTTTAGTAGACAGGTTTCACAATGTTGGCCAGGCTGGTCTAGAACTCCTGACCTCAGGTGATCCACCCACTTCGGCCTCCCAAAGTGCTGGGATTATAGGTATGAGCCACTGTGCCTGGCCAAGAAATCCTATTTTTACAGTCAATCATACAAAGGGTGTTTTTGTGCAACAGCTCAAACAAAGATATTTTAGTAATTCATGACAAATATGGAATATTTATCATTTGTTAATATTGATGTTAACATTTATTATTAGCTTTAATATGCAAGTCTGATTTCCACCCGTAAGTAACCTCTAGAGGAGGCATCATAACTGGGGTCTAGCACTGGTCAGGAACACTCAATAAAGCATCACAGAGAGTAAATTATTTGTGGCCACATTTTCATAAGAGTAGAAGAAAGACAAAGGTTAAACTGCATGAAAGGTGGTAATGGAATAGGAAAAAAGGTCAAACTGGAGCTAAGAAAACCATGGTTCTGAAAACATTCTCATTCACCAACCATATGAACCTCAGCAAATGGTTCACACTTTCTTTATTTCACTCCATCCAGGCAATGTAGAAATAACTATAGTATTCCTTGACTGTGCAGAAATGTCTCAAAACCAAACGAAATCATGCTTATAAGTAAAACGCACCAAATATTCATCGATATGGCACTTCTGGTCTAGAGGCTGAGGACCTGCTCCTCATCTCAATAGACATAACAGAAGATGATGTTAAAAAGGACAAACAAGGGCACTATGGTGATGAAACAGTCATAAACCTGATGCTAGTATGTATTTGATCATCAATTAACAGCTATGTTTCATTATTTAAAATGTGTATTTGTTGCTCTAAAGTTAGACATTCCCCCAAGTATTCACCAAACTAGAAAAATAAGCAAAATATATTTTTCAAGCCAAAATTCTTCATCCACCAGAGTCTAAGTGGTATGTTACAGTACTTTCAGCAAATATATCATGAATCTGACAAAGAAACAGGACCACATAAAGGATGTGGGGAGAGTGAGAAGAACAGGAAGAGGAAGATGCATAAAGATTTCCAGAAAAGCAGGCACAACACAGGAACCCTTCCAAACACAAAAATTTGACTTCTTTTCCTTCAAAGATGTACCGTAAATCCCCTCATATAAACCCAGGTACTCACCAGCGACTCCCAGCACTCTTTCCCACTGCCCAGCCAGAATAAAGCTGGTTAGAGGACAAAGTATCGGCACAGGCAGATACCAACTGTGTTGTTTGCTGCTGTTCACTGGAAAACTTCAGGAAAACCTCCAGCAGGAAGGGAGGCAATCCAAAGGCAACCTAACCTATGACTATGAGGTTGTACCCCAAATTTATATACAGGATTCTTATGAATGATAGAGTAACTCCTTTATTATGGGGTTAAATTGTGTGACTACAAGGTTGTACTCCAAATTTATATACAGGATTTTTATGAATAATAGAGTAACTCCTTTGTTATAGGGTTAAATTTTGTGACTATGAGGTTGCACCCCAAACTTATATACAGGATTTTTATGAATGATAGAGTTATTCCTTCATTATGGGGTTAAATTCTGTTCCCTCAAAAGACATGTGGAAGGCTTATAGTACTTATGAATATGGCCTTATTTGGAAATTGAGTCTTTGCAGATGCAATCAATTTAAGATGAGATCATTGGAGTGGGCCCTAAAGCAACACAAGTAGTGTCCTTATAGGAAGAGGGAAACGCTATGGGGACACAGACACATGAGGAGAAGATGGCCAGGCGTGATGGAGGCAGAGACTGGAGTGAGGCATCCACAGCCAAAGGCAGCAAAACACCAGAAGCTAGAAGAGTCAAGGAAAGTTTCTCACTACAGGTTTCAGAGGGAGCATGGCCTATGACACCTTGACTTTAGACTTCTAGCCTCCAGAACTGTACACGATCAACTGTTGTTTTAGGATACCCAGTTTGTGGTACTGAAGGAATGTATTCTCTTCCCGGGTCCACAAGGGGGCGTGGTTTCAAACACAAGATCTTCCCCAGCGCCATACCTCCACCCACGTCTCCATCTGGGAACTTATAAGTTCTTGTTTAACTTTTGCACACGGGAAGACAGACTGGTCAGGTGAGCTTCCTTTGTCTAGGAAAGCCCGTCAGAAGCTGTGAGAGGACTCTGGGTCAAACAACAAATCAAATATCAGAAATCAAAGATCAATCACTCCAGCAGAAGTTTAGAGGAACTCTTCATAGAACAGAAAACTTGAATGGGGCATGAATATCTCCCAGGATAAAAGTCCCCTTCTCCCTCATCTGGGTGGACTCCATTTCTGAATCACCTCTTACAACAGCGTGAGAGCTTGCTCTCTCTATTTCTTTCTCCTTTTTCTCTCTCTCTGCCTAAATAAATCACTTTCTGCAAAACTCTTTGGGGTCTGAAATTTACTTAAACGAACCACCGTGCCCAGCAGGGTCCTCTCCCCTATTCTTGGGTGCGTGAGGGACCAAGGCCCTGGAAGAACACATCCTATCAGGGAGCTGAGCCTCCCCAGCATCCCGAAACCCAGACTCAGTACTTTGTTATGGCAGCCCTAGAAAACAAATATACTCTTTTATACAAATTTATCTGCTTATCTTTCTTTTTCTTTCTATCTATCTTTCCATCAATCTATCTGCCTACCTCCTCCATTTATCTATCTATCATCAAAATATCATGCCAAGCAGAGCTGATGCCTTTCCAAATACCACACCTCATAACCCAGCTTTTCTCTGTCTAGGCTCAGTCAGATGCAAAATGGTCACATTTTCTCTTTTGTTTTGTTTTGTTCTGTAGCTGGCCACTCTATATCCCCCCTACATTTTTATGCAGCTTAGTATTGAGGTCTCTTCCTGCTCCAGAGTCTTGAAGGATGGTTTCACATTAAAACTGAAAAGGAACTCATAATTAGTGATTTACATTTGTTGACTAATTACATTTTAACTGAAAAGCATTCACACTAAATTGTTACAACTGAATATTTTTATGATCTTTTCCTTGCCTCTATAATTACAGAATGAAAGGCTTTTCTCTGCAATAAAGGCATTCTAGGCACCCGCCTGTTCAATTGACACTGGAAAAAAAGTCTGACTTAGAATCTGTAAAAAGCATCAAGACAGTTAATCAATCAAGAAGGCATTTATCGGGGCGTTTCATGCCCCTGGTGCTGAGCTTTAGATTTCCAAAGATGCAGACATGGGTCACATCCCTCCTGCCTTGAAAGGACAGCCAGTTGGCTGGGAAGGGTTTGATCTTGAGGAAGCTAAGGCTGGCAGGTTTCTGAAGTGTGGAATGACTCAGTGAAGCCTGGAGTTAGAGCTGAGAAGCAAGAACCTGGCACAAAACAGAGAGTGTGGCCCTGCTACCGCCTGGTAGAGCTCAAACAGCTTGTTTTCTTGTTTTTTTTTTTTTTGCACACTGTTACTGCTGGCCTCCTCTCTTCCAACCATTTCCTCTCCAGCTCAGTATTTGCAGCACCTAGGACATGGTCGGTTACAAGGCATGGCGGTTGATT
Source organism: Cacajao melanocephalus (assembly GCA_963573385.1). Lineage (NCBI taxonomy): Eukaryota > Metazoa > Chordata > Mammalia > Primates > Pitheciidae > Cacajao > Cacajao melanocephalus. Next base: position 42,975 of record CAUYLG010063322.1, read on the forward strand.
GAAGCATTAAACCATTTGCATCTCTTATGGCACCCACCAGGTTATAGGCAGAAAAGGCAGAAAGAGGAGGTCAGATTGCCGAGCTACCACTTAAGGAGATGGGGCTTATCTTGTTTCCCTGCTTGGAGCCAAAAACGCCATTTCCAGGCTTTGGATTGCAATTCATCCAAAGATAAAGCTCAGAACTCACTGAGCAAGACAGAACGCACAATTTAACATATATCATATATACAGTCAATCCTCAATTTTCAGATTTTGTATCTGCAAAATCGCCTACTTGCTAAAATTGTTCATAATGCCAAAGTCAACATTCAGAGAACGTTTGCAGTCATTCATACTGCAGGTTCAACATGGTAAATAATTTGAGTTGTTCCCAGCTGAGGTGGAACGAGGCTACTCTCCACTCTCTTGTTTCAGTTCTCATGCTGCAAACAAGTGTTCTTTTCATGGTCTATTTATTGCCATGTGTTTTGCATTTGTGTGCTTTTTGTTGGTAATTTTAGTACCTTAAATGGTCTCAAGCAACATGCTGACAGGTCTCTTGGTAGTCCTAAGCACAAGAAGATTGAGATGTGCCTTATGAAGAAAACACATGTGTCAGATGAGTTTTGTTCAGGCATGAGTTATGTCATGGCAGTGTTAATGAATTAATAACACATATTAAATAAACACAAGTGAAAATGTCCATGTATGTTCTTCAACAGAAACACACATAAAACTAGGATATATATCAATTCATTGATGAAAACACTGTGACTGGAGGCTTGCAGGAACCTAAACCTGTATTTCCTCTAAAAGCAATTAGTATTCATTAATTCACAGCAACTTTACGGAACATAGTTACCACGAATAATGAGGACAGACTGTTATGTGTGCGTGTGTGTGAAATAGGCTACATATACACATATGTATATATAAATATATAGGTATATGTATATATAGTTATATATTATGTTTATTTGCATATATAAATGGGCATATGTGTGTGTTTTCACCATGCTGGGCCCTGTATAGATAGCACTAAACAAAACAGATATGGCTATACCTCTCATGGACCTCCAGGTATAGTAAAGAAGTAAAAGATTAATTAGCAAACCCTTTTGGGATGATACATTGAAATCCACTTCTCTAATCAGCTTCATCAGTAGTAAAACTTGATGTTTTTATCAGCACTGTTTAATTCCTCTCTCTTTCTCAGCTGGCTATGAAAAAGAGTACAGCAAGGAAGAAGAGCGTTGCATTAAAACGTAAGCTCATGAGGGCAGGGATCTTTGTTTTGTTCCAAACCTCCAGTGCCTTGCACAGGTACCTTGTACGTAGCATTTGGTAAATGAATCAATTTACTGGTTCACTAAACAAACCAACAGCTGGTACCTCCAAGAAAAAAGAACAGAAACAAGCTGCAAAATAAATTCCAGAACATGTCCATTTATCTGATAATAATTCTTACAATGCCCCTTGCTAAGAATTTCTGAACATGTGCTGGCAGTGTAAAAGTTACCCCATGCCTCTGCTGGTAAGCAAGCAGGCAAGTCCTTGAAGGGACAGTGGAAAGCAGTGAAAGAGCTATCCAAAAAAAAAAAAAAATACACACACACACACACACACACACATACACATACACACACATATATTGTGAGTTTATAGTTCTAAAGAAGGGTTCTTCTTTGTGACTACCTAGTACCTTCATGTTCTCCAATCAGTTTATTGAGTTCAATCACTCAATAAATTTGGCCTGAACAACCAACACAGAGATGATCAATAATAGTAAATGCCATTAAATGAAAAAGTATCCATAGGTTGTTTTTGTTGTTGTTTTTAATCCCAACCCTATGCTTACTGATTGCCAAATTTATACCATTCCAGGTATGAATCTTAGTATTAGTCTAATGGGATATTACCCATTTCAAGTCTGCAAGTGGTTAAGACACTTAAAAAGAAAAATATTTTTTTCAATTGACTGCAAATATAGTTTAATACATGCATCCCAAGATATTGGCAACACCAACTGGATGAGAAGAGGCAGTCTGGCCAGGTGCCATTTTGCCACTAACTAAAAAAGCTAAGGACTGCTCTGAAAATCTCCTAAATAAAAAAGCAATCTAGTTTCTGGCAAGGAGATCAGCAATGGCCATTTCATATAAATGAATCTGTCATGATTTCATTTGTGCACAAGCTCGATCATCCAAAATAACAGAAACAGCAGGCTGTGGTGTGGCTTTTCTTTATCTGTTTTTGATAGACTGCTTCTCCTTTTCCTGCCCCAAATGATGTCTGCCACTGATGAAAAACGGTTCTATGAAATTGCAAGAAAATTATTCTCAGTTTTAATAGTCAACTAACTTACCGAAGAGAAATTGTACCTTTTATTTTGTTAGGGCTTTACAGATTCCAAACACAAGATCAAGTATAAATATGATCCTCCCTTTATATATCTTCATCAAAATAAGATAAGTGGAGTATGACAGGCTATAAAATACATTCTTTGCTTATTGGTATGCCCACCTGTTCCAGATCATTTGCAGGGCTGCCAGTAACAGAAGGAAATGGCATAAATGAAACATGACCCCTTCTTTTCCCCAGTAAGATTCTCTTGCAAGATCCACAGAGAACATCAACCATTATTTTCTAAAGCCAATCAAAGGTCTTCCGTGCCAATGTGCACATCTAGACAGCTATGCAAGTCGGTCTTATTTCCCCCATCTCCGGCTATCCCAGTTACATGGTGCCTAAGCTGCTTCATTAAGCAGAACCAGCAAATACAGCGTTCAAAATGGTTTGCCCTTCAATCCAAATAAAAAAGAGCACTTTATTTTTTTTTCTTCCAAAGGCAATGAAAATTGTTGTAGCTTAGCGAGAGTATAATGGAAGTGCAACACTGGGCTGTGAGTGGCTTTAGAGCTGTATTGTGCTGCTTCCCTTTTATCAACATGACTTGAGGCTCCTCATGGATTCCTGCGATTTCACCGGCAAAGGAGTAAGATGATTCTACCTCCCCCCTCTCCTCATAGGTTCCCACCCTCTCCGTACAGAACATCATGTTCCCAGACAACTTCCCTCAGGAACTGTAATTTTCTGATTAATCTGTGAGAAGGTTCAAAACGGTTAAACAGGTCACCCCATTCCCCAAAGAATCATAACTGCAAGGCAGTAATGTCCAAGCATGAATTTTCTCAGTTATGTGTAAAATATCCTATTTTTAAAGCTACATTTTTGAGTAATTAATATAACTATAGGAGCTAAGCTTAAGAAAAATAAAACATGTTGAATTCTTTTAAAATGGTCTCATTCTTTGAAGGGAGGGGGGTTTAATTTCTGGCTCAAATATCAAGAGTTCTGAGAAAAGCTCTATCCTTTCTTACAAAATATGCCATTTTTTGAATCTGAAAGAGTCAATTTTGTACAAAATGAAAAAAAAGCCCATATTTATTCAGCAAGATGGCACACTGTGTTTAGAAAGAGTATTAGAACATGAATCAAGGCCAGGAATGGTGGCTCACACCTGTAATCCCAACACTTTGGGAGGTCGAGGTGGGCAGATCACCCAAGGTCAGGAGTTCTAAACCAGCCTGGCCAACATGGTGAAACTCCATCTCTACTAAAAATACAAAATTATCCAGGCATGGTGGCGCATACCTGTAATCCCAACTACCCAGTAGGGTGAGGAAGGAGAATCACTTGAACCCAGGAGGAGGAAGTTGTACTGAGCTGAGATTGTGCCACTGCACTCCAGCCTGGGTGACAAGGGCAAAACTCCATCTCAAAAAAAAAAAAAAAAAAAAAACCATGAATCAAGAAATTTGGTTTGATATCACACAAACCTAGCTAATATTTGGCTTTGGGTAAATATACCTCTTTGGACCTCATATTTTGCATACACAAATTAAATTAAAAGGTCAGACTAATGATATTAAGAACTCTTCAAACTCTAAAATTCAATTATTTTAATTGGCTGAGGAATAATGTGAATAAAATCATTTCTTAATTGCTTTAACACTTAGTAAACCACAATTAAACAAACTTTCTTTCTGAAGACCTGGCCTAGGTAAAATTTTTATTCTTTTAAAACAGATCTCCTTAATACACATTATCAAAATACCCTATTTCTTAAAGGCATCACTAAGTAAGGCCATTAGTTGATAACTTAAGAACTGTAACAAACTCAGCAAAATTCACCATGTGGATTTAAAAGAACATTAAAAGGCTTTTTCTCATTTTGACTTTGCCATCTCTGAAAGGAATTTGGCTATTGTCCAGTTTAATTTATGTAACACTTCATTGCTTGTGTTTAACATAACTGCAAACATGAAATGCATTCATAATTGACATCTCATCAAAAACTATAGGAAGAAAGAAATTCCACCATGGATTTTGAAGTCAAATGCTAAATAGCAGCAGTAATCAAAGGTATTCACAGGACAATTACATTAGGTGTCATCAGGTTCTAGACTGATGATGTTTGTAAATCTTCAGAGATAGATGTAGATCCAAAATACTAATCATAACCTTTATCACATGATAGGCATTCAAGCTTTAAATGTCCATCAAATATGTTATTCTCACAACTGTAGCCATTATAAGCAAATTCAAGAAGGGTCTGACAAGTAAAACAAACATGTCATGAATACCTGAATGCTGTTGAAATTAAATAGTGAAGACTTCTTCTAAAAATTGTTTTGCTGCAATATCCTCTACAAATTCTCAAGCTTAATATTTTGCAAGAATTAATCTTTTGAAAATTCTTAACTGATTTGCATTGGTTTTCATCTCTTCCACTCCCAATTCCTTTTCTGACCATATGTTTACTCAAATTATCTTCATGCCACAACTGGACTGGTTATTTTCTGCTCATTCTAAAGATAAAATAATTTGCTTTAATCTGTTAAATGTTATACTGTTTATACCCAATCACTTTATTTCCAGATTAAGTGTTCAAGGTACTGTTACTCACAAACTTAAGAAACAACCTGTCTAATCAATGAACAATTCTCATGGCAGGATGAAACATTACTGAGTCTGAAACTGCTATCTCAAAATCCAATTAAAAAAACGTTGTATGATCATGAGAGTGAAATACAAAAAGCATCCCTTCAAAAAGGCAATTCAAGTAAGAGTGTGCTCACATAGCATGTGTTTACAGTGCTGGAGGGGCATGTTCTCGAGCCCGAAACAAAGGCAGTCCATTTTCACTCTTGGGAGTAGATAGAAAGTAACAGAGGAAGAGGGGGATTTGGGAAAGAGTGGGAAGAAGGGACACCACACAAAGGTCCCTTTATATTGCATTCTCTCTTCTTTCTCTTTCTTCAGTTGTTCATTCAATCAATATTGATTACTCACTATGCCTAAGACTTATGTATGTTTATATATATATAATATACTATATATGCAAATGTGTATTCTAACATGGAAATTTGTGGGTTTGAATGGAATTTATTTCCTTTAAAACCTGTTCATTTCTAATTGAGTCAAAGGTGTTTCTACTGAGTGTCTACAAAGTCGTGGAAGAAAGAGATTCAACAGAAACCATTCAATACTTTTCTCATTGATTTCTATGGTTTTGACACTCTCTTACGGTGGAAATTCTCTCTCTCATGGCCCAATAATAGCATATACTCTTGATTCTTCTGTTAGTGCTCTATCCATTGTGCCTGACATTTTCTACCCAAGAATCTTCTTAATCCATCTTATTCCAATGGATTAAGAATAAGACAGATCACGGCATCCAAATGGCGATGTTTCTCAGAATTCTATCATTCCATCCTCTTTTCTTTACAAAAACTCTCCCTAGGATGTGTTCTCCTTCCCACCCTTGACTTAGAATCTTTACCTCTAATGTTAATCATTTTCCTGGGCCCCAAAGACAGTTTCAGTCCTCTGCTGGACTTCCCCTCTTAGAAATAACAGGCATACCACCTTCCTCTGTTTCCCAATCTTTTTCTCCTTCTCCTTCTACATATCCTATTTGTACATCCTCATTCCCCTAGGGACTCAACCTTGAAACTTCAAGTCATTGTAGATTTCTTCCTATCACTCACTCCCCCTTATTCATCTACCATTTAGTTCTGTTGTTCCTACCACCCTTTTATATTTCAGATCCATCCTTTGTCCATCCCTCACTGCCACTTCCTTTGTTCACGTTTTTACTATTTCTCATTTGAATGTCCGCAATATCTAACTAATTGCCCTGCCTGAAATCAAGTTTCCCACCAATCTGTTCTCCAGCTTGGTAATAGATGGTCTTTCTAAAACACAAATCTGAGTGTGCCACCATTATCCTGTAAGTCTATTCTGGTTCCCATGTCTTACAAGATGAAGTCTTAGCTCAACACAAGAATTGGACCTTGCTCACTTCTTTGCCTCACTTAATACTATTTCCTTAAAACCTCGTTTGGCTCTACTCCCACCAAAATTCTTGTATTATCAGAATTTGCCATGCTATCTCACCCATCTCAGCCTTTGCAAATATCTTTCCTTTGCTTAGGATGTTCTCCTCATTTCAGCCTATGAAAGCCCCAAAATATTTCCCATGAGAACTCTCTGGCTCCTCTGAATGACTTCAATGCTTTCTCCTCTGTAGCTACCTGTTCCCCAGCTGCCAGTGTGGGCATTGGAGAAGCAGCTTCTATGCTGGTCAAGATCGCTGAGAAGCCATCATCATGGAATGGGGGACTGTGGATGTGGCTAAGAGGTATTCTATTCTCCAAATAAAACCTTGGTCTTTTATTCGTTAAACCCTAAAACTGATCTAAATCTTCAACACATAATCATTTTAAATATATATTTTTACTCTCCCAAAATAACTGGAACCCTAGGCGGTCTTCACTTGGTTGCTTTTTTCTCCCAAATACCACAAATAATGGTTTGTGTGGCTGAATGGTGTGGCCAAAGAACTTTAACCTGGAAATTCACCATCCTCATTCCTGGCTATGAGCTCAGGGTTAACATATAATTTCAAGCTGTGTAGCAAAGCATACTCTCATTATTTTTATAGATTTTGATTTCATCATTTCGAAACTGTAGGGAATTTGGAAAATATACCTTTCATAATGTAACTAGAGTTAGACACCATGACTGGCATTTAGATGTATTTGCTTCCAGTCTTGTTATTTGTCTTGTATTCCAATTTTAACAAAGTGATATTCTCTACATAAGTGTTGCTTATTTAAAACAATGCTACTAGGTGCTTTCTGTACCATTAAATATTATATCTAAATATGGCTAACTAATATTACATTGGATGCAACTGGAATAATTTGGCTAACAATAATTATGGTTAACAAATCCTAATTTTATACTACCCTATTATAGAAATGTAATTCTTTTTCAGTGTTTCACTCTTGAGGGTAGCAATACAACAAATACCCAAACAGTATATTAGAATGTTGTTGTTTTCACAATTTCTCGCCAGGACAAAATACTTTTTAAAATTCATATCAGTTTGATAGATAACATATCTCATTATGGCTTTAATTCTTATTTCTTTGAATATCAGTGAGGCTATACATGATTGTTGTCAATTGTATTTCCTGGGAAAATTGCTTGTTCATTTCCTCTGCCTATTTAAATACACAATTTGTATTTTTATTATTGATTTATAAAAACTTTATTATATTATTATTACATTATATAACATGATATCATGGATCATAACCTTTTGATGTGTATTGTCTAAGTGTTCTACAGAGTTTGCCATTTGCTTTTCAACTTTGTGCATAGTGGTCTTGATTCTTTTGATTTATAGAAGCCACAAATATTTACATAATCAGAACTATCATTCAAAAGAACAGTGTAAAGAACAGCTATCATTGTTGTTCTTTACACTATTTAATATAAAATATAATAGAATGTCTTTCCCCATGTGAATATGAGGAAAATATTAACCTTATAGTATTTTTATTATTTCTTTTTACTTTATTTAACTCTGTAATCAACCTGGCATTTATACTGGCATACCATTTGAGGTAGGAACATAATTTTTTTCCCACTAAAATTTACTTCAGTCTCACTTATTGAATAAGTCTTCCTTTTTGAGCTTCTTTTAAGACCACATTTCATAAGATGTTTTATATGGCATAACAGATCTTTTTAGGGGCTCTCTGTTTGTGGCTCATTTTCAGGCCTCACTGATTTTGTGTCCTTGAATTAGTCAGTTCACTTCTTGGTGTCTAATTCCATTATCTGCAAAACAGATATGTCTGCTTGCTGACTGCTTTAAAGATTAGAGATGATTCATATGAGATGCTTATCATAGCACACGGAAAGTTAGAAGCACTCAATAAATAGAAGTTCCTATTTATTTATTTTATTGACTGATAACTTGTGCCAGCACCACAATGACATTTTGAAACTTAGCATACGACCTGACACATCAGCCATGGGAAAACTCTTACCTGTTTACTTCCAACATAGGCCTCATTATCAACACTCTTCCCACCCAGGAGTCATAAGTTTAACAAATATTCCAGCACCTACTATTTACAAGGCATTGTAAGGAATAAGAAGATACATGAAAAATAGGAGCATTATACAGAACATCCCTAATCCCAGCTTGCTTCTGCTGTGCACGATATAAATGAAATATTTTTTATTCAACCAAATATTCTTTAGCCCCTGCCACATGACCAGACACAGTGCCACTGGCTATCAGCATGGAGTAGCATGCTTCTATTTTGCCCAGGATTCTCATACAAATATGATCCTGCACATGCCAGATATGGACAAATATCTGGCATGTGCAGGATCATATTTGCGGAGATAATCTCCCTCCAACGTCCCGCCAAATACCTTCCCTTTCATGAAGTCTTTCCTAGTTTCTCCGTTAGAGGTTACTAGAATCTCGTGGATATATCTCTTCATTTCTTTTTTCTAGTAACTCAAATGGCACATTCCTCTGGGCTGCCAGAGCATTTATGCAATGTTCAATTAGAGTATTTTTTTTTTTGAGATGGAGTCTTGCTCTGTTGTCCAGGCTGGAGTGCAGTGGTCCCATTTTGGCTCACTGCAACCTCTGTCTCCTGGGTTCAAGTAATTCTCCCTGCCTCAGCCTCCCGAGTAGCTGGGATTACAGGTGCCCATCACACCCGGCTAATTTTTGTATTTTCATTAGAGACAGGGTTTCGTCATTTTGGCCAGGCTGGTCAACTCCTGTCCTCAGGTGATCCGCCCGCCTCAGCCTCCCGAAGTGCTGGGATTACAGGCATGAGCCACCATGCCCGGCTGATTAGAGTATTTTTGTCTTGCTTCTGTGTTCATCTGTATGCCTACCTGGCACTCAACCCCATCTGACTATTTCCTCTTCAGGATCAGAGCTACATCTTCTTTTTGTATTCCTGGCAAACACACTGCCTATTTGATAACAAGTACATGCAAATCATGCTCAAATTCTATTCTCATTTACTGTATGTTAGTTAAGTAAAGCTACCGTATTGTAGCTTATATTTTAGATACATATCTGTGCAATGTGCTCCAATTTGGATATTTTTCATTCAATTTTGTGAGCCATTGCCACCGGACTCATAGGTTGCACTATATTAACACATCATCTACGTTGAAATATGAACATTGGGGGAGGGAAATGGATCATACGTTTCATTGTCAGTATTAAACATAATAAAAATCCTGAATATTATCAATATGGAAGTCTGGAGTTGTAACCAAGTCTTCTCTAAATCCTGAGCCTTGGCATTTTTTTTAACTTCTAAGGTTCTTATTATTCCCATCACTTACTTAACGACCGTTTCCTATCCTCTCCTTTTAGCATTTCCCTTGTTATTTAACTTAAAATTATTCTCGAACTTTTCAAATATTCAGGTCTTATTTCCCCATCTATAATTGTAATGTAAATTCTTCACGGGCAAGGACAATTTCATATCCTGCTTTATATGTCCCATGGCACCCAGCACAGTGCTTTGATCTTGCTAGGTTATCAAAATCTTATCTACTGATTTAAGTAATTAGCATTTCACTGAGGGACACATTTAACAAAATATCGATGTGAATACAACCTATCTAACCAGGTGAACACCTATTAAGCCCCTAATATGGGCCCAATATTAGGCATATCACATGGTCTTGCCCATTTAATCATCACAACTCTATAAGGTAGATACTAGTATTAGTCCCATTTCGTCAGTAAAAGAACCAAGACTTAGTAAAGTTAAACAGGGAGTGAATGGCTGAGCACAGATAGGACCCCAGTCTATCCAAGAGCCAAGTTTAAGGTCTTAGCCAATACATTGTACTGCCTGAAGAAGTATATAAGGATGTAAGAATAGATGACCATTAAAGAGATGAATTACAGTTTATATTTTGTAAGACCAAACAGATAGAAAGTTTATAAATAGCTCTCCCCTCTTGAGCTCAAAATTTCGCAAAGAATACTTTAAGTTTCAACATTAACAGATGATTGCATTAAGTTTTAATATTAACAAATACATTCATTTTGAAGATATTCCCTGGATTTAAATTCAAATACCATAAAATAATATAACTTTCTATAAATCACGATAGCATTATAGAATGTTAATACAAATACCTAGAAGCTGAACTGTAGAATGACTATCAGGATGCAATGTTCATTAAAAACATAAAAGTATATTCCAAATGCACAGTTGTATATGTATCTTGTCTACAGAAAATGTTTAATAAAAGTTGATCAAATGGGTCATTACGGAAAGAGAACACAAGAAGACTTCCTATACATTTTTGTCTGACATATATGAACTGTGTCAAATCCAAATGTCCTTAGAGTAATTTCTGACAGAAGACAAAATATCGGATATAAACCTCTGTCTAACTTAAAGATCTCCATTCTCTCAACCCCTATTTTAGCCACACTGTGCTTAAATAAGTTGCCACTGCTGCTCTTTTACATTATACAATTCCTGTTACCTAAAAAGAATGCTAACTGCATTTTTAAAAATCAAGCCATTCCAAGAAAAATTGAGAATAAATGTAGCACGATTCCTACCTTAATGTTAGATTTGTCTAAGTTGAACAACTCTCTGGCTGTGAAATACAAATGATAGCCAAAACATTCTGCTAATTCCAAAGTTGCAATGCAAGATGAATACATACAGCTCTTCAGTGTTCTAGTTTATAGCTAATGGATAGCACTGGTATTCCATATCCACAAAAACCAACCAAGTACTCTAATTTTATGACACTAAGCGAAATGCACAAAAATAGGTAATAGTTGTAATCACTAGTATTTGAGAACAAACAAATCAGTATCACTGAGCCTAAGAATTATGGTATAAGTCTCATATATTCTTCAAAGTAAGAATAATTTACATTATTTTCATATTAAGGAGCTGTCATAATTATCTGTGTTTGATAGCAGAATAATGTCTGAATAAAAATATAAAACTGATTAGAAAATGCTGAGATTGTAATTAAACTGAACTAGTCCACAATAAACGCAACAGTTTAATTTCATTAGTATTCTAGCTCCTTAAACAGTTATGATACCTAGCATAAAGGATTACAGATTTTAAGGAAACTACATTAATCACACAGCTGAAAAGTGAATTAAAATAAAAAGCATTCTCCAAAGTCTTATTGGAAAAGGTGAGATTTTTATTTCCTATTGTTCTATCTTTCCAAATATCTGAATTTCCCTTTCTTGCGGGAAAGGGAAGGGGAGCAAATTGGCTCAAAACTCACCTCTGAAAGTTTGTAAATTTGAATGACTCCTTAAAAAGAAACCAAAGACCACACCAAAGGCACTTGCAAGGAAATTCCGTCCTCTGAAATCTACTGTTCTCGCAAATCTGTCCCTTTTTGCACTGGCAGGCCTTTTGCACCAAAGGAAACAATCATTCCAAAGATTCTTCCTCTGCTATGCCATAGATAATCTTTTTACATAAGAAGATAATTTTATATCAGCAAAAAAGGTAGAAAATATAGTGTCTGCTTAATATTTAAGAAAAAAGCATTTGTAGCATTCTATCAAGAAAGATCATATTCAGCATCCATGTCAGATAGAAAGCTCCTGAATCTGATTTTATTCCATTCACTGATATTCCTTGTGTACCTATGAGAAGTAAGGCATGGTATTAGATGCAGAAGGTACAAAAACGAACAGATAAAGACCTTTCCTGCCAGGCATTCCCATCAGTCATGACCAAACATGGCAATATCATATTTCCACATGTAGCAATATATTCATATTGTTCAACCTGCCACAAAATTAACGTTTGTTAATATTAAACACACTAGCAAATGAAAAATTTACATGTCTGTATGAACTAAGTTCTCAAATTTTTGTACAAATGATGGCATATGTGGACATAAAAATGTAGAACTAACTCTAAACTTGAGGAAAAGAAAAAATACACATGCAAACTTTGGCTACTCTGCTCATCCCCTGCTGTGTTAGTCCATTTTCACGCTGGTGATAAACACATACCCCGGACTGGGCAATTTACAAAAGAAAGAGGTTTAACTGAACTTACAGTTCCACCTGGCTGGGAAGGCCTCACAATCATGGCGGGAGGCAAGGAGGAGCAAGTCACATCCTACGTGGATGGTGGCAGGTAAAGAGAACTTGTGCAGAGAAACTCCCGTTTTTAAAACCATCAGATCTTACGGGACTCACTCACTATCACAAGAACAGCACAGGAAAGACCTGCCTCCATAATTCAACAACTTCTCACTGGGTTCCTCCCACTACATGTGGGAATTGTGGGAGTTACAATTCAAGATGAGATTTGGGTGGGGACATAGCCAAACCATATCACCTGCCCTTGTGTTTCTTTGGATTTCTAGCATAGAATTCTATTACCTGATCTAATTTCCCCCAGCTCACCACTGTCCTCTGATTTACGGTGGTTAGTGTGACATTTTTGCTAGTTTTAAAATTTCGGCCTTTTGCCAGCCTCTTGGCTTGTTGGCCCTATTCAATGTCCTAGAACTCCCCAACTTTTCCTTCCAAACTTTTCTTCCTATATTGCACTACAAAATGTCTTCTATTCCTCTTCTGCCATGACTCTTACTCTAACATTTTTCCCTAATCCTTCATCACAATGACAGGTAAGAGTCTGCAACAAAAGGTTCAGAAATATGTCAGCCCACTCTTTAAAATGTTATATAATTTTTCTCACTGTCATCAGGTAGAGAGGAATATTCAGCCAGGTCTTTCCAGGACAGGAGCTGCCCCTTGAGAGTACATTAGGCTCTTTAGACAACTACCTTTAAATTTTGGGTCATACAGTATTGCACTAAATTGTGTCCCAGGGGCACATAAGGCACTGAACACCCTCCAAAGAAATTCATCTTATTCCTAGGGAATAATGGGCTTTTTTCTCCAAAATAAAATGTATTTTAAAATGAATTAACTGGAGAATAACTTCCCCAGTCTTTTACATGGGATTTGAAAAAATGGTTGAGTGTTAAAAGGTATGGACTTTTAGAAATGTTTTATAATTGCAACTCCCCTCACATGAACAACAGATGCTAAAAGAAATCACTATTCTACAGAAACAGTTCATTTTAAAATAAATCAATTAGAAGACATTACTAAAGACAAATAAAAATATGGAGACATTTCTCATTTATATTCAAAGCTAAGGATTAGGAGAACAACCTAATTACTCATCCAATCTGCCCATTTAAGCACCTGTCAACTAAAGGGATTAATATGCCTTATGTTTATGGAATTAGGGGCAGCTCTGTCACAGTCTTTGCCTGAGAACCATTAACAAACACATTTTCTAAGTATGTATTAACATTTCTTAGCTGTCACTACTGTAATGACCCTGAAACACGCTAATGAAAGCATTGGAATTTCACAGCTATATTGTTGTACATAGAAGATGAAGCCTTTGCCTAACCTGTCCCCCAAAAAAGACAGTTGCTCCCCTCCACCTAAGGAAACAAATAGTTTCTTCAAATAACCAATTCATAAAAGCTAATTATTCTCAGGGGGATTTTTTTTTCTTCTTGAAGAGACAAATTAAAACAAGTATAGGAAGGAAATAATTAAGTCACAAAAGTGTAAAAATGTTCAGAACTACATAATGTGGGATCTGAGTTACTGGAGATACCATATGCAGCATCTGCAAATGATGATCACTCTCAGATGGCAGCAACACCTGCTCTGGCTCTGATTGTGGTGTAAAACTCTAAAACCAAGGTACTGGAACTTTACTATTTGAGGATAAGTTAACCATTTTGGCAGTAACTTCCTTCCATTGACAAATGGAATCATATGTCATAAATGGCCTGTACATATTCAAATATTGCATTGTTATGTAAGTATTGAAGTCACATAAAAATAATCAGTAATAAAAATGAATCAATTAAAAATTAACAAAAGACGAACTGACACTACACAAACATGTTTGCAGGGCAACAAGCACATGAAAAGAAGTACATCTTTAGTTAACAGGGAAATGGAAATAAAAACTCTGATGAGATCAGTGAGGACATGAAACAACTGGGACTCTCATACATTACTGGTGAGAATATAAAATGTTAAAAGCATTTTGAAAACCATTATTCTGTTTCTTTCAAATCACCTACAAGCTGGTAATTACACTCCTAGGTGTTACTCAAGTGAAAGATATGTCTTCAACACGGTGTACATAAAAATATGTATTGCAATGTTCTTCATACAAGCCCCAACTGGGAACAATCTACATGTTCATCAACAGGAGAACAGATAAACAAGTTGTATATTCATGTAATAGAACACCACTCAGCAATGGAAAGGACTGAACTACTGACACATACAACCACATGGGTGAATGCCAAAAATATATTTATTTCCAAATAAAAGCACAACACAAAAGACCATGCACTTTATGATTCCATTCACCTGAAGCTCTATAGTAGGGAGAAGAAATCTTTGGCGATACAAGTAAGAGAAATGGTTTTCTCTGGGGACTGGGGATTGAGTGCAAAAGGGCACAAGGAACTTTGTGAGGTAATGCAAATGTTCTATTTCTTGATTGAGCTGTGGAGTACCTAGATGTATACGGTTGTCAAAAATCATCAAGCCGCACACTTAAAATTAAATTATAACACAACTAAATACAGACTTAAAACTGATCAGCCATATTATTAATCATTCCAAAACTGCTGGTTTTAATTTGAGGTTTGTTAACTGACTAATGAATTGATTAATGAATTATTAACTGATTAATGAAGTAATATTGTTATTAAAGAACTTAATAATAATTAAAACTTACATTGTATTCACTATGTAAATGACTGTTCTAAGCTCACTTATCTAACAGTCCTGCTGGGTGTGGACTGTAATCTCACACCTGTAATCCCAGCACTTTGGGACGCTGGGGTGGGCTGCTCAGTCAACGTCAAGAGTTGAGACCATACTGGCCAGCATGGTGAAACCCTGCCTCTATGAAAAATATAAAAATTAGCCAGGCATGGTGGTACATGCCTGTAATCCCTGCTCTTTGGGAGGCTGAGGTAAGGAATGACTTCAGCCTGGGAGGCAGAGGTTGCAGTGAGCCAAGATCACACCACTGCACTCCAGCCTGGGTGACACAGCAAGACTCAATCTCAAAATGAATAAATAAATAACAGTCTTTATAAAGTATTTTTGATTCATTAATATGTATACTTGTGACAACTGTAACAATAAATAAAACTATGGGAAACTGAGAAAGGACTGTGCCACCAAGATTCACTGGGCATATTCAGATGTTGTCTGCCTACAGAGGCAAGACAGATGGGCATAGCTCTGAGACAGTTATCTGTCTGCTAAGGTCTATCCATTTTAGGACCTGACACAGCTGACATTTTGAATGTTGTCTTGGATGATGACAAAACAAAGAATGTGTATTAAGTTTGTATTGACATCAACTTAAAAGGTGTAGAGGGCTGGACAGAGTTTCAAATGACCCCTATAAGTCAGAGTTAAAAATAGAATGACGTTCAATAGTAACAAAGATTGGTCTTTTCAACTGGTGGGGGGGAAGCTGTCAGGTACAAAAAGCAAGGAAAGTCTTCTGTTAAAAGACTCCCAATAGAAGGAAGGGCCAGCCTCCTTCTGCACCCTCCCCATCACTGCATCGTTTTAATTACTTAGATGTCTTCCCTATGCAGCCGAAATAAACATTTAATAATCAGTATATTTTAAATTAGTGATAGTTTCATATTCAAATTATTCTATTTTCATTCCAGGTAAGTATGCTTAAAATATTTTTCGATTTTAGCTGTTTATACTGTCCATTTCTATCTCCCTTATATTAAAAATTAACATTCTGAGTCTTGAAACCAGGAGGTAGAATACTCTTCAGGGGAGGAAAAGAAAATGTCCAGAAATCTTGATGGAGTGTAACTGAAGGATGTTAAAGTGACTAAGACATGAGGAGAGGAACAAATTGTGTGCAAACCACCATGTATTTTACTGCTCTCAGGTTTGTCAGAGACAAATTCCCAGACCACAATGCCCTGCACCATTGGTGGGATATTCTTTCAGCCCTTCAGTCCGAATGCCTTTTCTCTCATCACTCCTCTCCTGTAGCCTCATCTTCCCATCAATATCCCTTTTCTAATACACCTCTGTTGGAAGGTCTCTAATTACAGCCATTACCAACTCCCCAGTTCCCATCAACAGTGATAAGTTCCTGTTATCACCTCTCTAATTATATCCATTACCCACTTCCTTATCCACACTAACCAATTAATTCATTAATCAGTTAACAAACCTCAAATTAATACCTATCAAGACACATTACTAGATATTATGGGATATAAATATTGGTATGTGACACTCTTCCCTACTCTGAAGGAATGTCCAGACTATCTGGGAGTCAAGAATGTGTGTGTGTATGTGTCTGTGTATGTCTATGTGTGCCCATGTGTGTCTGTGTGTGTGTGTCTGTGTATGTGTGTATGTGCGTTTGCGTGTATGTGTCTGTGTGTCTGTGTGTCTCTGTGTGGGTGTGATTTCAGCACTACTGAATTGAAGGGAGCATTTGCAGTATATTGAGATGAGCAGAGGTGTCTCCCATTGAAAAGGTGAAAGACCTGAGTTCCCTCTCTGAATGAAAAACAGGGCTCAAACTTCTAGTGAGTTGTTGTAAACAAAACCTACAGATGAAAATGATGAGACCAGTATCCCCTGAAAAGAAAGTCTGGGTTCTGGAGCAGAGGGTTCCAGGACTGAAGTCAGATCACTGAGGAAAGGCCTTCAACAGCAAGGAGTATAGTTTTTACTTATGGGCATTATGAGTCAGTGACAACTAATATTGCATCCTACAGTAAACATACAAATAAACTTAATAAACTTAGGTCTTTCAGTTGCAAGTCAGAACTCAATCAATAAGAAGATGGACAGTATGACGATGGCACCCGCCAGTGGACATGGGAGACCCGTAGACATTGCCAGGCCCACATTAGATGCGGCAATGGTCAGTGTTATCCTGTGATGGGCAGGGCTCTGGTGCAAGCCAAACATTCAAATATTTTCTTTGTCTGTGTACAAAGTAACTTTGGGCATTTCCTCACTTCTAGAAATAAACAATATAAAGAATATTTACACAAATTAAGGCCATCTTTCAGGATAATGCTATAAAAATCTCAGTGAAGAGTTCAAAATGTATAGAGGCTATGCAATGTAGTAAAAAGAGAAATGAACAGTAAGTAATCTTGCTATTAATCTAAACCCTGTTACGGACAGTTCTATGTGATTAAATTTTCTCATCTGTAAAATAAAAAGGTTAGGCTAATTCTAAAGTCTCTAAGTCTAAAAGGGTCTGTTTTATCTCTGTAATTTCACATGCCATGATTAAAAACTATGAATAACCCTTTCTAAAAAATTAAAAACCAGATTTTATTTTGTTCTAATTACAAATTAAACACATAGCTTAATGTCTAACACTAATTGGCAAAAGTTGGTCAAAATCAGAAAAGTACTCAGAAACTTGATGTGTATTTTAGTTATCTATTGCTGCATAACTAATTATCACAAACTTAGTGGCTTCTAACAACACACATATATTATCTGGCAGTTTCTATGAGTCAGGAGTCTGGGCCCAGAATAGATGGGTCCTGTGCTCGGGGTCTCAAGAGGTGTCAGCCAACCTGCATTCTGTTCTGAGCTGGGGGACCTCACCAAGCTCAGGTTGTTGGCAACATGCAGCTCCTGAGGTCTCTACTTGCTGGATGTCACACAGGGACCAACCTCAGCTCCTAGAACTGTCCTAGAGGCAGCCTTCAGGGCCACCAACTTCTCAGACAAAGTCTTATACAGCATATCACATCCACAGGAGGGAGAGCACGTCTCTCCTTTGCCATTTTATATCAGCTGGAAGCAAGACACAAGCTCTGCCTCCTGCTGGAGAGTAGTGGATCACACCAGGGCATGACTCAATGGGGTCAGCTAAGGGTCTGTTCCCAGAAAAGGCAAAACAATCGTGTTACAACAGCAACCTAACTTCCTTTCAGTTAACTTTTTAAAATGCAGCAGGTAGGGGCTGGGCTTGGTGGCTCACTCCTGTAATCCCAGCACTTTGGGAGGCTGAGGCGGATGGAGTCACTTGACGTCAGGAGTTTGAGACCAGCCTGGCCAACATACCAAAACCTATCTCTACTAAAAATATGAAAATTAGCTGAGTGTGGTGGCAGGTGCCTGTAATCCCAGCTACTTGGTGAGGCTTCGGCAGGAGAATCACTTGAACCCAGGAGGCAGAGGTTGTGGTGACCTGAGAACATGCTACTGCACTCCAGCCTGGGCAACAGAGCAATATTCTGTCTCAAAAAATGAAAAATGAAAAATAAATAATGCAATAGATAAGAACTAAAATGAAATAGGGAAGAATGCTATTGGAAAACATTCTTATAATAGTTGTCATGAAAAGAAACAGAGTAGAAAGCAGCATGCATTCAGCACTTCTATGAGGTGGGCTTTGCACACAAGTTATTATATTTAATAGTCAAAATGACCCTATAAGATGGGGGTTATCACCTCCATCTTAGAGTACAAAAGGTGATGCAAAGATACGCTAAGTGGCTTGCATAAGGCCACACAACCACAAAGAAGCAGAACTTGATAATCCTAAACTCATTTTCCTATACAGCAGCAAAGGCAACACCTACTACTTTTGTAAGCCTAGTGACTAGGTTACTCAGCAAATCATTATAGTCTTAAGCCTCAGTTTCCACATCTGTAAAAAGGAGAAGATAATGGTACCTGGTCTAGATACCTCATAAAGTTGTTGTGAAAACGAAATGAGAATGAGATGTGTAAAGCTCTTCACACACTGTAAGCGCTTACTAAGCCGTATCATTGCTGTTTGGTTGTAAGCTCTGTGTAAACTCTAAAGAACTACACATATGAACGTACAGGAAGGGCAGTGAACTTAATGGCTCTTTACATTTTGTTTGTTTGTTTTTTTTTCTGGCAAGAAATTTTCAGGATTCTTCAGTAAATCAGCCTACTACATTCTCTGGTGAAAAGGCCCTGGAAGCCAGAAAGAAAAATAAATATTCCATTGATCTTTCTGTAGGAGAAGCAATAAAATTCTTGTTCACAAATAAATTGAAATGTAAGAGATTTTTATAACAATTCATATTGATGAATCAAAGAAGTGGGCATTTATATGCTTGAAGAGAATGTCTAAGTTAACCTTTGTGAAAACGTAAAGTATTAAGATAGGCAAAAATGGATTGTATAAAGAATGAGTGGATCATAGGGAAAAATATATCTTCAGAAATAGTTAATAATATTGTAAGAACATTACAGGACATTATAAATGCTAAGTCATATGTAATAAGTCTACAACATGCTTTAAAAGTAGATACCTATATTATAAATTATTTAGTCTAAAATTGCAGTTATTTCTTTTTCTTTTCCTTTTTTTGTTTTTGAGACATAGTCTCGCTGTTTGTTGCACAGTCTGGAGTACAGTGGGGCAATCTTGACTCACCGCAACCTCCACATCCTGGGTTCAAGCGATTCTCCTGTCTCAGCTTTCCGAGTAGCTGGGATTACAGGTTACTGCCCACTACCATGCCCAGCTAATTTTTGTATTTTTAGTAGAGACAGGGTTTCACAATGTTGGCCAGGCTAATCTCAAACTCCTGATCTCAAGTGATCCCCGTGCCTCAGCCTCCCAAAGTGCAAGGATCACAGGCATGAGCTACCGCTCCTGGCCAAAAGGCAGTTATTTCTGAGGCCAAGGTGATTATATTTATTTACTTTAATTCCTTGGCTTTACCTTTGCCATACACTTGTTTCTCATTTTTGTTTTTAGGAAAATCAACGTTGTCACCACTTGTAAGTGCTGCTTTGTCCTAAGGGGATATTTGATAATAGGATACCCATTGCCCTTGCCCAAGGGCCAGCTGTAGTGCAGGGCAGGAGGGACACAGCAGTGGTGTGCTGGTAAGTGTTTATCAACTGATGGGGAGGGGGATGTTTGTCAATTTCCATGGCCAATTTTAAGCTATCAATGGTGTATCACTGAACAGGAGATGTAAAAAGGTGGCTCTGCACACCACAGAGCCCAAGTGAAAAGGTTAAAAAGGCAGACATCAAGGAAACATTATAAAACTCAGCTTAATATAGTAGAACCTATATATCTATATGGCAAGGCTTTGAATTTCTAAACTGGGCTGGGCAGGATTAATTTGGAAGACTTCTAGAAAAATAGAATTTTTCGAAGGGAAGAATTGGAAAGAAACTAATTAATTATACTAGATAACCTATAAATGTTATCTGAGGTAATTCCTTTTTTTTTTTTTTTTTTTTTTTTTTTTGTGGCCCCAAAGAAACCCCGGGTGGTGGTGTTTGACCTGAGGGGAGATCACAGCAAGCCACTCCTGCCTGGGGGATAGCGGGGCACTCAAAAAAAAAAAAAAAAAAAAAAAAAAAAACGAATTACCTCAGATAACATTTATAGGTTATCTAGTATAATTAATTA
>CAUYLG010063323.1:0-26114 GCA_963573385.1 Cacajao melanocephalus
TACCACAAACACATTTTCAGTGTACCTATTAATCACAACTAACACCATCTATTAGGTAAGAAACCAAAATACCTCAGGATTAAGAAGATGGGTGTGAACCACTGGACGTTTTATTTCATATAAAGCAGTGAAGGGTTCTAACGCACGATGGAGTAGGCCAGCCTTTTCACACAGCTGAGCAATACGAGCCTGGTCATAATGCGTGAACATCTGATTGCCTAGAATAGCATCTACAACCTGTAAAACCACAAACAAGGTAAGTTTATTGTCCATCCCATTTATATAAGTAATTTAATATCCATATTACACATTAAGGTTTAATAGTGAACTGGTAAAAGAAAGTACAAAAGAATATATAATAGCTACATTTTCTTGTATAAGGAGTAGGCATCTCAGTAGCTTTGAATAACAGTCTGAGATGCTCTGCACAATTATTAAAGCAATGTTGGAAACATGCCTAAAAAGCATTAGAACACATACTTGCGGCGCATGCATAAGGTTCATCTCAAGTAACCGTGTCTGTAAAGGACCTTCAGATGGGCGATTATTCTTCAGCGCATCAAGCAAAAATGCGGTACATTGCTGAATTAGATTGTATTCCATAAAGACATCTACAATCTGCAAAAAAAGAGAAAAAAGAAATTGTTTAAAGATACTATGGAAAGTATGTAGACAAAATTATGCACAAACTCTTTCTTTACCTGAGAATTTTATTTGGACAATATAAACACTTTAAGAACAAATTTTGTCTTCTAGAGAACATAATTACTTTGAGTTCTGATAAAAACAACTACAAAATATTTCAAGATATTACATAATAGCAGAATACAATCAAACGGATAGACCTTTATTTTTATGAACTTTTGAAAAACAATAGCATAAACAATATGAAGAACTCTGACTCACACTTCCAATATGCATCTCTTCCCTCTCCCCACACTCAGGAGCAATCACTATCCTGTTTTAACACCATGTATTTTTCATATTTTTAATACATATACATCTCTAAATAAGTTGTTTTGTGTGTTTTAAAATTATATGCAGATGGCTTCAGACTGTCCATTCTTTTGTAACTTGCTTTTTTTTTTGGCAAGACATTTGAAGTTCATCCATATAGAATGACAAAGCTGCAATTTTTACAAACTGTAAGTTTTCTTTTTTTTTTTCTTTTGGAGAGAGAGTCTCACTCTGTCGCCCAGGGTGGAGTGCAATGGCACGACCACAGCTCACTGCTGCCTCGACCTCCTAGGCTGAAGCTATCCATCCACTTCAGCCATCTGAGTAGTTGGGACCACAGGTATGTGCCACCACACCCAACTGACTTTTAAATTTTTTACAGAGACAAGGTCTCACAATGTTGTCCAGACTGGTCTTGAACTCTTGGCCTCAAGCAATCCTCCCAATGTATTGGGATTACAGGCGTGAATCACCACGGCTGGCCCCCACTCTCCGTTTCAATCAGCTTCTACAAAATATATTTTAATGTCATTACCTGTGTGATGTCAGCAAGAGGCTCTTCATCTTGAACTAACATTTGAGCAAACTGCTGTCCCTGATCTGGACTGATTCGCATTACATTTCTCAGCAGAAATATCCAATCTGGAGTGTATCCAACCTATGAACAAATGAAGACTTAAATGCTGCTGCTATGTGTCAATTTTAGAGCATTTAAAGACTTCTTCTACTATAAAATCTTGCTAATATAGAACTACTGGTGAAAGCACAAATTCATTTTCAATTTAAGGTGCCCAATTAGACCTTGGTGATGATGATATATTTGAACAAAGACCTATCCGTTTTTATAATTGGCTTATCCATTTTCCTCTTATTTTTTGAGACAGGGTCTCGCTTTGTCATGCAAACTGGAGTGCAGAGGTGCAATCTCGGTTCACTGAAACCTCCGCCCCCCGCCCCCACCCCCGGGCTCAAGTGATCCTCCCACCTTGGCCTCCTAAGTAGCTAGGACCACAGGCACACATCACCGTGCCCGGCTATTTTTTTTTTGTATTTTTAATAAAGACAGGGTTTCACCATATTGCCCAGGCTGGTCTCAAACTCCTGAGCCCAAGCGATCTGCTGGCCTTGGCCTCCCAAAGTGCTGGGATTACAGGTGTAAGCCACCATGCCTAGCCTGGCTTATCCATTTTCAATGAATAAGTATTTCAAAAGTTTGTTCTAACATGTTAAACATGGCCCTGCTTTCTTAAATTCTGATAAGCCATGCAAGAGTAATTGTCTTCATTTAACAAGTATGAATTTGATATGAGGGGTAAGATAATTTTTATACATTTTGAAGCAAATGAAAATGAAAGAAAATTCACTATTAAAGTAACCAAGAGTTAATACAGGCTAATTTCTCTGTCAGTTTCAATGAATTCATGCTGAGAATTTGTTTAACTGAACTCACTTTTTTAGCATATAAAACAATCTTCTGGACTTGACCTGTTTCTGCAAAGCACTGAATGACTTTATTTGGGACATTAGCCCTTAGGTACACACTAAGTGCCAACGTAGGGTCCACAGATTTCACAAGATCACCCAGTTCTTCAGAACATTCCAGCTGTCCAAAGGAAAAAAAGATTGTTTAGTCATCCATGAACTGTTTTAGAAATGGGCAGTTGATACTATGTCCACTATAAATAATAACCAGTATGAGAGGTACTTAGTTTTACAGAGTATTTTATAAATATTCAGGGGTTGTGGTTGGTAGCTCTTAATCTTGTAGTCACAGCAATGTCTCAGTAGAATTCTCCACAAATCCTACTTAAAGATAAAAAGCCCACCAAGATTGCATTCGGATACATACTATCAACTACCTTGTTAGGAATTTAAGTACTTTAATGCAGAATCTTGTACTTCTTGTACTTCTAACTATGAAGAATATTCAGGTATCAGACTCACATCACATGGCCCTGATTTTTCAAAAACAAAAAGCAACTTTTAATGTAATGTTATCAAATGAAAACTTGATACTGAAGAAGCCAGATGAAGTTTACCATAAGGACAGTTATTGAACTCAGAGTATAACCTATATATCTCTGAAAGATCTAAGTTCCACTATCTTCTTGACTTAGATTTAAGCTTATAGGGCAGGAAGGACACTCTTAAGAATGTTTAGGTAGTGGACAAGCAGATACCCTCTTCTGTGTTATTCAATCTGCCTTACGCATTCAGCTTCCCAATTTGGAAATTCATTTCCTAAGAGTTCTGGTTTACATACTAAAGTTGATTTTCTACTTTGAAGACTAGCTCTTATAAATGGTATTTACTGCTGAAAATAAAAAATTGAACTGAACATGCTAACTAATGAATAGTTGATTAATGTCTCTTTTATTAATACCAAAAATGGTCCCATATGATTGTTCACAGAAAAGGTTAATGATACCTAAAAAGCTTTCACCCTGTTACATAGGTCAACTCAATTACCTTGGCTGTTCTCACCCTCTCTTTATCTTTTTAAAAAATATTATGTATTTATTTAATAGGGTCTTGCTGTGTTGTCTAGGCTGGTCTTAAATTTCTGGCATCAAGTGATACTTTCGCCTCAGCCTCCTAAAGTAGTGGGATTACAGGTGCGAGCCACAAAACTCAGCCCTGCCTTATCTTAATCAATTAGGATGAACCTCAGATACTTGATAGTATGGCTATTCTTCAGCAGAAACTCCTGTCCAAGCACCCCAAATCTGATGTACTATTCTCTAGTATCTTACAAAATTGCCAAATGCTGGGTTAAGAAACAAGGACTTAGAATTAATAATATAAAAACTGTACTAAAATATACTAATGTTGAAATAATAGTAACACTAAATGTTATTCACTATTGAGTGCTTTAAACAATACTATTTCAGTTCTTGACAATGGCAATTCCATACTACAACTTTGAGGAGAAAGGCCTTTTTTTTTTTTTATGGTGGTGTGAAAAGAATTAACACTAATGGACAGTTGAAACTTGTTATCTTACAAACAAACAATATCCTTTGTTTCTCAGTCACTATTCCACATAAGGAATAAGGTGCTCAGGAAAACGAACTACCATTATATGCTCTGTGTGAAGAGAAATACTGAATTAAGTACTGAGTAAATATAAAAGGCATGGAGAAGACCTACTGTAAAGAAAGCTAGTTAACATTTAGAATAGGTTCATATTTAAATAAACTTCAAGAAACCAAGTTAAATATTTTTTCCATGTAACACTAACATTCTGTGAAATCACTGGGAGACAGTATCTCATTGCTAATTAACTGTAAAAAAAAGCTAAAGGGTTCATATTTAAATAAACTTCAAGAAACCAAGTTAAATATTTTTTCCATGTAACACTAACGTTCTGTGAAATCACTGGGAGACAGTATCTCATTGCTAATTAGATAGTTGTGCTGCCTTATTAAGATCCAATTTTTTTTTTTTTTTTTTTTAAAGATTGAGTCTCTATCGCCCAGGCTGGAGTGCAGTGGTGCAATCTCATCTCACTGCAACCTCTGCCTCCCGGGATCAAGTGATTCTCCTGCCTCAGCCTCCTGAGTAGCTGGGATTACAGGCACCCACCATGATGTCCAGCTAATTTTTGTATTTTAAGTAAAGACGAGGTTTCACCATGTTGGCCAGGGGAGTCTCGAACTCCTGACCTTAAGTGTTCCCCCAACCTCGGACCCCAAAGTGCTAGGATTACAGGCATGAGCCACCACACCCAGCCAGATCCAAAACTGTATATAACATTTTCCTTGTCTACCCAAACACGTTTACCAGCAGCAAATATGGTAAGTTTGATGATACTTTAGAAATTCTAAAAGAAACATGAGACTTGTACGGGTAGAACTACTGTGCATCTGAAGTGTGGAATGTGATAGATAAGAGTATATTCCTATGTCCAAATGAGTCACATATATTGACAAATAGGATGGATACTGAGGTAAGTATCTCACACTAAGCTTTCCAAAAGCAAAAGGATAGCAATTCACTTCCAGGTTGTTTTAAAAACCAAGGAAGAATCCTGGATTCCATTTAAAAACCTAAACAAAAGAAAGATATCCAACCTCAATATCCATTAAATACATGTGTATTTTCAAAAGGAAATAAGTGAACCAATCTTATGCAATGTATGTTTTTGTTCTGTTTCTACAAGCAGTAATGGAGACATTTCTGGTGCAGACTAAATGATTTTAACTTGCTAACATCATATTTAATGCAATTAAAACAAGATTATGTCAACACGATTTAATGTACCTTATCTTCTTTTAACCATTTCTCCAAAAGCTGTTTTCGCCCTTGCTGAAGTACAGGCCTACAAAGCTCTAAGGATTCATATTTGTTGAGCTGTCCCTGGTCCAAAAGGATACCAAAGTACTGAAGTAGAGGAGAAGTTTGACCTGGCTGGGCTGGAACGCTCTGGAACCGACGGATAGTGTCTGGAGTACGAAGAATTCCCTTTAAGAAGGAGAAATGTTAAACACTCTTCAAAAGTGATCCAAACATCACACTAATCACCCTGTAGAGATCAATCTGTTAGGTCAGTCTTAAAGGAATGAGTCTATCTAGTCACATCAAGCTATCAAGTTTCAAATCTTCACCATCTGGAGTACATATTTAGTCACTGTCTTTCATACCCCTGGTTCAATGTTATTATCCAAAATAAAAAATGTATCAACTTAATTACAATGTCAATGTGTAAGAGAATAATTATAATCATAAAATAGTTATAGCTAACTATTATCTTAAGTTCATATTAAGTACAACTTTCATAATATTGGTCAGGAATGTAAGGTGTTAATTCAGTCCACCATAAACTAACATCAAAAGTGATGAGAATAAATTCAGCCTAATTTTGACAGCTCTACTCACCATAAAATTGGACAGGATTTATTTCATGTCCAACTTATCAGTAACCATCATTTACGAAGTCAAACAGTATTACACCTGATAACTAAACAGTATTACATCTATGTAAATCAAAGGCTTGCTAGACCTACATATCCTTTAATAAAAACTAATCAAATCCAGAGAAAATTAACCAAATCTAAAGGCAATGACAAGACATTCTACTAAAGGAAAATGTAACCCAAATGTAACCTAAAAACAGTTTCTCTGTGGAAAGCTGGTTCCTTTTCTAGCAATATAAGAAACAGAATATTAAAACTAGATTAATGTCATGACAACTTCATTTTCTTAACTCTTTACCTTTGGTGCATTAGCAGCCACCTTTGCTGCCTCTGAGTAATTTCCTTGGGCAAAAAGAGCATTAAATTTCCGGGCAAAAAGTTCTTCAGCACCAGCTAAGTTGTTACGTACAGCCATTCTCAGAGCCAAATCAGGATTTTGTAGAACATTGGTGATGTAAGGAATTATGTTTTCTTCTTCCACACACACTGACAAAACCTGCAATTTAAAGAATAAAATACAGCTGCAGTGTGTTCATTTGGATACAAATTATACCAAATCTGTTTAGAACAAGTTAATACTGTACCACAAAGGTAATGAAATTGTTAACAGCTGTTTTATTGCTGCCATTAAAAAATAATAAAGGAAGGAAGGAAAGAAGGAAGACAAGGAGAAAAAAAATTAAGATTCAAAAACAAATGTCATAGGGTGCTAGGCCATTATGGGGTTCCTAAAATAGGGCCATCCTATAACCTAAATAACTTCTTACTTCATTGTCCAAACTAACTGCTTTGATACCATCTATTCATTCTTAACACAGTATCAAAGACTAAGATTCCCACTCAATTGAGCTCTGAAAGACAACTCCAAATTATTTAAAACTTCTTGCCAGGCCTGGTGGCTCATGCCTGTAATCCCAGCACTTTGGGAGGCCGAGGCAGGGGAATCACGAGGTCAGGGGTTTGAGACCAGCCTGACCAATATGGTGAAACCTCGTCTCTACTAAAAAAATACAAAAATTAGCTGGGTATCATGGCACATGTCTGTAATCCCAGCTACTCAGGAGACTGAGGCAGGAGAATCGCTTGAACCGGGAGGCGGAGGTTGCAGTGAGCCGAGATCTCGCCATTGCACTCCAGTCTGGGCAACAGAGCAAGACTCTGTCTCAAACAAACAAAAAAAAAACTTCTTGAGGACTTCAATCTTGATAACCTGCAGAAAATGACACGGAAGAAGTTATGAAATCTAAATGACCTCTAGGGTTCACTTAGAAGTTATTTAAGGTATACTCCTTTTAATTTTAGGATTTTTCTTTGCAAGAATTTTTTTCAGCAATTTTCATTAATTACATTTTCATTCCTAGAGACCAAATTATATACTCAATGAAGGGAGGGACCACTGAATCATTAAGCACTTATCATAATCCAATTTCTAACTGCTTGTTTGGAAAAGTTACCTACCCTCAAACCTCCTTAACACTCAATGCCACAGAATACTTTCTGGCTTGCCCCAAAAGCTGTACTGTCAACTGCCATAGAGAAAGGGAGTCCTTCTCTACCCATCCACCCCTTTCTCCAGTGCAGAACTAGTTACATGCCCTAGCTTATAAAGTATTCATATTACCCCTAACAGCATTTCTCAACCTAATATAATTGTATAATTCTCAGTCACTGTTCCACATGAGGAAAGGGGGCTTGTCTTTGTTTAATTGTATTACTAGCAATATGCAATTAGTGTAGCATAAAACAAATTTGCTGAATAAATGAACATAGGAAATTTCTGTCCCCAAATCAACAAGAATTAAAAAATACTTGAGAATTCAGTAAACCAAATATATAGATAACAGTCTGCCCTGCCTGTTCTACTACTCCTTTCAAGGAAAATGAAGAAATTTTAATCTCTAAGATTTTATTTTTGTTGGTCCGACCTCCATCCTCAAAGCTTATTTAAAGGAAGTAATAATTACTTTCTCTATAGTTATTTGCATTCCTGAGCCCCAACCTTAACTCAGATCTTACCTCCTATAAAGAATGAGAAAGATGAACAGAAAATCCAGTTCCAACTACATTTTCTAAAGCTTCCTATTGATTGCTGCCTTAGGTTTCTCTAAATATTGAATCCACAGTTTCATCCTTTTCATACTTAAAGATTGTTCTAGCAGACTTCTAGCAACCAGTATTTAATAAGATCTACTGCAGGGAACAGAAAAGGTTCCAGTGTCTTCTAAAGTACTCAGTTCTATCAAATTCAGAATTTAAGCCAGATGTTGACTATAACATCACTTTAATTGAATTTGCTTTTTCAATGCATAGAAGCCACATACTTATTCCTTCAGGGGATATGCCAAGTTAGTAGACTTTAGCAGAAGAGTAGAAGAAAGGCCTGAGGTCCTAAGGTTACTGTAAATGCTCATCTCTTTACTCAAAGCAGATGGCACATAAAATTTGGGAGAGAAGGGAAAGTAACAATCAACAAGTTCCTAGAATCAGGGTTATGAACACCAAGAATGTATCATGAAATTATTCAAGACACTTCGGGTCAAACGTTATCTTAAAACATCAGCACAACAGCAGAAACAAAAAGGGGCCAGGCATGGTGGCTCATGCCTGTAATAGTAGCACTTTGGGAAGCTGAGGTAGGAGGATCACTGGAGCTTAGGAGTTCAAGACCAGCCTGGGCAACATAGCAAGATCCTGTCTCTTTAAAAAAAAAAAAAAATTCATGATTATTAAATTATCACTAATCTAGTTCACCAAAAAAGGCCAATATATTCTTGATTTTCCTTTTTTTTGAGACAAGAGTCTTGCTCTGTCACCAGGCTGGAG
This sequence comes from Cacajao melanocephalus, assembly GCA_963573385.1. NCBI lineage: Eukaryota > Metazoa > Chordata > Mammalia > Primates > Pitheciidae > Cacajao > Cacajao melanocephalus. The sequence goes on from CAUYLG010063323.1 coordinate 8,697, forward strand.
TACAGTGACACAATCTCCGCTCAATCTCCGCTCATTGCAACCTCTGCCTCCCAGGTTCAAGCAATTCTCTTGCCTCAGCCTCCCAATTAGCTGGGATTACAGGCATGCATCACCACAGCCAGCTAATTTTTTGTATTTTTGGTAGAGATGGGGTTTTACCATGTTGCCCAGGCTGGTCTTGAACTCCTGAGCTCAGGCAATCTGCCCATGTTGGCCTCCCAAAGTGCTAGGATTACAGGTGTGAGCCACTACACCTGGCCTTACTCTTTCTTTTTTTTTTTGGAGACAGAGTCTGGCTCTGTTGCCCAGGCTGGAGTGCAGTGGCATGATCTTGGCTCACTGCAACCTGCGCCTCCTGGGTTCAAGTGATTCTCCTGCCTCAGTCTCCTGAGGAGTTGGGACTACAGGAGTGTGCCACCACGCCCAACTCATGGTTTTTTTTTTTGTATTTTTAGTAGAGATGGGGTTTCATCGTGTTAGCCAGGATGGTCTTGATCTCCTGACCTCATGATCCGCCCGCCTCAGCCTCCCAAAGTGCTGGGATTACAGGCGAGAACCACCGTGCCTGGCCTATTCTTGATTTTTCTGAGAGGCACTACAACTGAATACCTGAAAGCTACTGAATTTTTAAAACTGCTTTTGTCCCAGACACTGACTGGTGCTAGAAATACAATTTACTAAAGACAATCTCTTGTTCTAATGAAGAATAATGACTGCGATAGCTAAGCAAACAATTTTAGTAAGTAAAATAAGTGTTATGACGAGGGCGCCATAAATTCTAGGAGTATAAAGCAGAAGCACCTAACCAGGTCTGAAGTTAAGGTGGGGCATGGGTAGGTAGGGATGGACTCCCTTTCCCTAGAGGAATTGTCTCTTCATATACATAACATCTTCAAATATTAACTGAATCAAGGAGAAACAAAATCTATCTACTTCCTTTGTTCATTATCTGGAAAAAATGCTAATTTGGAGGAAAACAAGTAAAAGGCAAGACCAGTAACAGTATTAAGTTTTAAAATTTTTAGCCATTTTTCAGAAAATTAAGATACCTCCTGGTAAAATATTCTTATTAACATTAAAATAGGCTGGGCCCAGTGGTTCACACTGTAATCCCAGCACTTTGAGAGGCCAAGGCGGGCCGATCATGAGGTTAGGAGTTTGAGACCAGCCTGGCCAATATGGTGGAACCCCATCTCTACTAAAAATACAAAAATTAGCCAGGTGTGGTGGTGAGCACCTGTAATCCCAGCTACTTGGTAGGCTGAGGCAGGAGAATTGCTTGAACCCAGGAGGTGGAGGTTGCAGTGAGCCAAGACTGCGCCACTGCAGCAAGACTCCATTTGGGGGTGGGGGGATTAAAATGACAGAGAAAGAACCACTTGCTAGACGGTGTGAAGAGGTTTTTCAAAGTTTATAAATTTAGAACGGATAATATTTCCCTACCAAACTGATTAACTTTCCAGGCATCCCACAAGAGGTACTGAAACGTATCACCTAACATGAAATGGTTAGTAATGTTTAATTAAGGGGTTAGGAAAAGGGATGTAAGTAGACTTCTTATCCCTGTAGTTGATAATCACTCTGCCTTGGAGATAACAGAAAACCTCTTAAAAAGAATGAGTCTGTCAAATATGACCCTAAATTGTTTCTTTCCATGGAGAATCACTTCTTTTGACAGTAATGCATATATGCAGTCTGAGATGGCTATATACCAGTTTCTCTCTCTGAGACAGGATTAAAGAGAGAACACATCTCTATTTTTAGGTATATATTATTTTCTTTTTTATCAGCTTACATCATGCTTTGATACATATTATTTTCTAATATCCAAAGTTACCATTTACTTTTTGGGAAAAAACGAACAGTAATGTGCTATTTTAGTTTCTATTTTATTATTTTGGGGGGAATTTCTCTTTTAAAGTACAGGATTGTTCCCAAATGATTAGGTTATTTTATTTTATTGCTTAAGTTTCAAGGTTTCCTTACTTGTCCCTTTCTGTTTACGCCAATTATTCCAGCTGTGGCTTCATGAGGTGCAGTAACAAAAATTGTTTCTCCACTGATTCTATTCATGTAGATGCAGGTACCAGTCTCAAGATCATAGAGGTGAATATAACCATATTTGGTTATCAAGAATACCACATCATGCTTTTCACTGATCTGTACAAAGAAAATCAACACTTTAGTAAAATAATGCATCTACAAACAGAAAATAAAAACATTCAGTCTAATTCCATTTTAGAGATGGTAAAATTCTAGAACAAGAAGCTTATTTGAAAAATTAAAAGCTAATATTTAAAGTTTCCTTCATTTTTATAGCACATTTAAATGTGGATATCCGAAGCTCTTACATTAAACATAAGAATATGAATGAAATTGATATAAGGAAAGTCAATTCTAAACTCAGGACAGCACATTTTACATATTACAAGCACATCTCATTTTACTGCACTTTGCAGTTCAGATGAATCTTTACAAGTGGAAGATTTATGGCAGCCTGCATCCAGCAAGCCTATTGGCACTATTTTCCAACAGTATTTGCTCGCTTCAGTGTCTCTGTGTCACGTTTTCGTTAATTATTACAGTATTTCAAACCTTTTAATTATTATATATGTTATGTTGATCTGTGACCAGTGATCTTTGATGTTACTATTATAATTATTTTAGGGTGCTATGAATCACACCCACATAATACAGCAAACTTAACCAATAAATATTGTGTGTGTTCCCCGTGTTTTCATTCACAGGTGGGTGATGAACAATGAGAACACTTAGGCACAGGGAAGGGAACAACACTCACAGGGCTAGGTGGGGGGTGGAGGGGAGGGGAAGGACAACAGGGTGGGGTGGGGTGGATAGGGAGGGATAACACCGGGAGAAATGCCTGATGTAGATGATGGGGGTGGGGGAGTGGAGACAGCAAACCATCATGGCATGTATGTACCTATGCAACAATCCTGCAGGATGCACACATGTACCCCAGCGCCCAAAGTACAATTAAAAAAAAAATTGTGTGTGTTCTGACTGCTCCACCAACCAGGTGTTATCCCATTTCTTTCCCTTTTCTCAGGCCTCCCTATTCTCTGAAACACAACAGTAATGAAATTAGGCCTATTAATAACTCCACAATTGCCTCTACATGTTCTAGCTCTCATTTTAAATCAAAAGCTAGAAATGATTTTATGTTTAGTGAGAAAGACATGTCCAAAGCCAAATAGGCTGAATGGTGGACCTTTTGACTTAGCCAAGTTGTGGATACAAAGGAAAAGTTCTTGAAGGAAATTAAAAGTACTACTCCAGTGAACACTCAAATGATAAGAAAACTTAATAGCTTTCTTGCTGCTACGGAGAAAACTGCACTGGTGCAGTAGCTTACACATGTAATCCCAGTCTCATTTTCTCACATCTAAGGAAATTACCACAAAATCAAACTCTAGGTACTTGTCATATTGAGGTAATATTTTGCAGCCAAAGAGAAATAAAACTATTATACTTTTGAATTTATGTAACTATCTAAATGAGCAGTTTTTTTCTCTTTTAAAATGTTATAGGCTGGGTGCAGTGGCTCATGCCAGTAATCCCAGCACTTTGGGAAGCCAAGGTAGGCGGATTGCCTGAGCTCAGGAGTTCGAGACCAGCCCAGGCAACATGGCAAAACCCTGTCCCTACTTAAATACAAAAGAAATTAGTTGGGCAGGGCAGCATGCGCCTATAGTCCCACCTACTTGGGAGGCTAAGGCAGGAGAATTGCTTGAACCTGGGAGGTGGAGGTTGCAGTGAGCCAAGATTGCACCACTGCACTCCAGCCTGGGTGACAGTGAGACGCTGTCTCTAAAAAAAAAAGTTATACATGGCTGAGAGCGGTGGCTCATACCTGTAATCTCAGCACTTTGGGAGGCTGAGGCAAGTGGATCACTTGAAGTCAGGAGTTCAACATCAGCCTGACCAACATGGTGAAACCCTGTCTCTACTAAAAATACAAAAAAAAAAAAATTATCCAGGCGTGGTGGTGCATGCCTGTAATCCCAGCTACATGGGAAGCTGAGGCACAAGAATCGCTTGAACCTGGGAGGTGGAGGTTACAGTGAGCCGAGATCGCACCATTGCACTCCAGCCTGGGTGACAGAGCAAGACCCTGTCTCAAATAAAAACGTTATACACTAGCCAGGTGCAGTGGTATGCGTCTGTAGTCGCAGCTACACAGGAGGCTTAAGCAGAAGGATCACTTAGGGCCAGGAGTTTAAGACCAGCCTGGGCTGGCGTGGTGGCTCATGCCCGTAATCCCAGCACTTTGGTAGGCCGAGCTGGGCAGATCATTTGAGGTCAGGAGTTCCAGACCAGCCTGACCAACACGTTGAAACCCTATCTCTAATAAAAACACAAAAATTAGCCAGTTGTGGTGGCAGGCGCCTGTAGTCCCAGCTACTTGGGAGGCTGAGGCATGATAATCTCTTGAACTCAGGAGGCAGAGATTGAAGTGAACCGAGACTGTGCCACTGCACTCCAGTCTGGGCAATAGATTTAGTCTCAAAAAAAAAAAAAAAAAGAAAAAAGAAAAGAAAAGAAAAGAAAAGAAAAGAAAAAGACTAGCCTGGGCAACACACTGAGACATTGTCTCTAAAAAATTTTTTTAAATAGACAGGTGTAGCAACATGTGCCTGTAGTCCTACCTACTCTTAGCTACTCTGGAGGCTGAGGCAAGAGGATGAACTGAACCCAGGAGTTCAAATTCAAGGTTGCAGTGAGCTATGATCACACCATTGCATTTCAGCCTGGGCAACAGAGGGAGACTCTGTCTCTTAAAAAAGAAAAGAAAAGAAAAAAGAAAAAAGGGAGGGAGGGAAGAAAAGAAATAAAGAAAGGAAAGAAGGGAAAGAAAGAAAAGGAAGGAGGAAAGGGAAGGAAGGAAGGAAGGAAGGGAGGGAGGGAGGGAGAGAGAGAAAGAGAGATCAAACCAGCTACAACATTCTCTTAAGCCAAAGCTTAATCTAGTGCAAGGCCCTAACTCTGCTCAATTCTGTCAAGTCTCAGAGAGGTGAGAAAGCAACAGAAGAAAAATCTGAATGCAGCAGTAGTTGGTTGGTGAGGTTTAAGGAAAGGAATCATCTCTATACCATAAAAGTACACGGTGAAATAGCAAGTACTGATGTAGAAGCTGCAGCAAGTTATACAGAAGATCTAGCTAAGATCATTGAAGATGGCCACACTAAACAACAGATTTTCAATGTAGAAGAAACAGCCTTCTACTGGAGGAAGATGCCATCTAGGACTTTTACATCTACAGAGATGTCAATGCCTAGCTTTAAAGGACACACTGACTCTCTTATTAAGAACTAATGACGCTGGTGACTTTAAGTTGAAGTCAATGCTCATTTGCTATTCCGAAAATCCTAGAAACCTCAAGAAATTATGCTAAATCTACTTTGCCTGTGCTACAGAAATGGAACATCAAAGCCTTGATGACAGCACATCTGTTTACAGCATTGTTTATGAAATATTTTCTGTCTACCGTTGAGACCTACTGCTCAGAAAAAAAAAAAGATTCCCTTTGAAATATTGTTGCTCATCAATAATGCACACAGTCATCGAAGAGCTCTGATGGAGCTATACAAGGATATTAATATTGCTTTAATGCCTGCTAAGACAACATCCATTCTGAAGCCTATGAATCAAAGAAGTAATGTTGACTTACAAGTCTTCTTATTTAAGAAATATATTTCATAAAACCACAGCTGCCATTGATAGTGATTCATCTGATAGATCTGAGCAAAGTAAATTTAAGTGAATCTGGAAAGGATTTACCACAGTAAATTTAAGTAATGGTGAATCTGGAAAGGATTCATCATTCTAGATACCACTAAGAACATTCATGATTCATGGGAAGTCAAAATACCAACATTAAAAGGAGTTTGGAAGAAGCTGATTCCAACCTTCATAGATGATTGAGGGAGGGGTTCAAGACTAAAGTGGAGCAAATAACTGTAGATGTGGTGGAAATAGGAAGAAAACTAGAATTAGAGATGGAGCCTAGAAGTGTGATTGAATTACTATAATCTCATAGTAAAGGAGCTGCTTCTTCAGGATGAGTACAGAAAAGTGGTTTCTTGAGATGCAATCTACTCTTGGTGAAGGTGCTATGAACACTGCTGCATGACAGCACTGGATTTAGATTATAAAAGAAACTTAGCTAATAAAGCAGTGGCAGGGTTTGAAAGAACTGACTCCAATTTTGAAAGATCTACTGTGGGTAAAATGCTACCAAACAGCATTGTATACAGAAATCTTTTGCGAAATAGTCAATTAATGCAGCAAACTTCTTTGTTGTCTTATTTGAAGGAACTACCACAGCCACCTCAACCTTCAGCAACCACCACTCTGATTATTTAGCAGCCATTGACAATGAGACAAGACTCTCCACAAGCAAAAAGATTACAACTCACTAAAGGCTCAAATAATCATTAATCGTTTTTAGCAATAAATTATTTTTAAATTACAGTATGTATACTGTTTTTCTAGACAATGCTATTTCATACTTTACAGTAGACTACCGTATAGGGTAAATATAACTTTTATCTGCACTGGGAAACCAAAGAACTCTTATAACTCACTTGTTGTGGTATTTACTTTATTGTGGTGGTCTGGAACCAAACCTCATAATACGTTCAAGGTATGCTTGTACATCAAAGGCCAAGGTATTATTTTACAAAGCTTCACTAATAAATTTTATGAGTATTCTTTTAAGCATCACTTAAATTATATCTACCATGAATACTCTTTGGGTTAATTTATTTTAAGAGGACAGATTTTTAAAAAGTCATTTATTTTGCTTAAAATACCTGCATTGCAACAGGAAAATCATTTTGTGCTTCCGGAGGAAAGAAAACATCCACTGCCTTCTTTGGAAAGGGCTGGTTCCCCGTAGGTGGTGTGCCAACTTCAATAATATGTAACTGTTCAAAAGAAAATAAAAATGTATATAAACCTACATGTTAGTAGTTGATCAAGGAAGCTTTATTTATAGCTCCCAAAAGGAAACAACCAATATGTTCTGTAAGAGATAAATGTTAAATGGTTTTGGTTACAACCATACCATGGAATGCTTGGTAATAAAAAGGAAAAAACCTTCATGAACATTATGGTGATTTAAAAAAAAGAAGCCAATCTTAAAAGGTCATTATACTGTATGATTCAATTTATGTAACATTCCTAAAGTGACAAAATTATAGAGATGGAGAATAAATTAGTGGTTGCCAGGAGCTGGGGATGGTGTGAGAAAGGGGGAGTGGGTGTGACTCTACAGTCATAAGGGAAATCACTGTGGTGATAAAATAGTTACCTATTCATGGCAAAACGACACAGAATCATACAATTGTACCAACATCAATTTCCTGGTTTTCTACTGCACTACAGCTGTGTAAGATGTAGCCATTGGGAGAAACTGAGTAAAGAACACAGGGGAGTATTCTGTACTGTCTTTGCAGCTTCCTATGAATCTATGTTATTTCAAGATAAATACGTTTTTTAAAATCAGCTGATACTCAGGAGGCTGAGGCAGAAGAATCGCTTGAACCTGGAGATGGAGGTTGCAGGGAACTGGGATCACACCACTGCACTCTAGCCTGGGCGACACAGCAAGACTCCATCTCAAAAAAAAGTCAGCTGAATATCTGAAATAATCATTCCTCAAATAATCTACCTGAAATAAATGGTATAGAAGGCTAATACATTACCTACAAAGGTATTTTTCTCCTAGCTTTCAATTTTAGTTTAGGATTTCCAAATAGAAATCTAACTTAAGTTGTTAAATTCTTCTCTACCTATACATATACACTAAAACAGAAGGAATATATATACCTAATTTGAGTTGTCTCTCTAATCACAAACATCCCACAAAATAGATGAGAACATTTTGGTTTAAAATATCCAATGCTGCACATTAAGCTGGGCAAGAGAAAAGTAAATAATCTCAATGAAAAAGTACTGTATATTTTTCTTAGTCATGTCAGAAACGAACTCAGACAAAAAATAATTCAATTTCCAATACAAATACCATATGAATGTTATAGGGTCTCATCCTTCATCAGGATGACTAGAGATACTGAAAAAATTGAATCTTCCTTCAAAAGCCATGGCAGACAGGACATAGCACCATATATTAAATAACAGGCTCAAGAACCTATAAAACAAGTTTTCAGATATCGTTTAAAATAACATTGAAACTTTTTTCTAGTAGAACTTTTCAATAAATGTCCTGGCCTTATTTTATTTTATTTTTTTCTTGTTTTGAGACAGAGTTAAATTCTTGTTGCCCAGGCCGGAGTGCAATGCCATGATCTCAGTTCACTGCAATCTCCACCTCCCAGGTACAAGCGATTCTCCTGTCTCGGCCCCCCAAGTAGCTTGGATTACAGGCATGTGCCACCAAGCCCAGCTAATTTTTTTGTATTTAGTAGAGATGGGGTTTCACCATGTTAGTCAGTTTGGTTGCGAACTCCTGACCTCAGGTGATCCACCTGCCTTGGCCTCCCAAAGTGCTAGGATTACATGTGTGAGCGACCGCACCCAGCCTGGTCTTCTTATGTTTTAAGGATAATATCTAATTTCTAAAACTATGTGTTTTTTTCTGTTTAAATTCCATCAATTCAGATCTAAATATCAGTGCTTTCTACCCTTGCCACATTAAGGTATTGGTAGCATTATTCCTGAATTCAGGGACTATTGTGACATTTTAAGCAGAATTTTATCTCCTCGATTATCGTTTCCTCTCTGCTGACAGGCTACCGATGATCATATTTTAAGCAATCTCTACCTCAATTTTTAAAAACTGCTTACTTACCAAGAGAAAGAGATACACGTCCTAACAAAGGTGAAGTTCAAATTTTTTGGTCTGCCTAGAATCTAAACCTTCTTCCTAATGGAACAACAAGAGGGAGGATACTCTTTACAAGTTTGCTGGTGGTAGAACCGGCCTTCTGTTTTAGAAGCACCAAATAATTATTTTCCAAACCTCTCAGACATAAAATGTGGGCAACTGAGCTTGCCTATAACTGGACTTTGAACAGGGAGCGAGAAACATAAAGGTATCAGGATTTCAGAGATTCTACTCTGGTAGTGGAAATAGTAGTCAAATCAAATTTCCAAGCAACCACCAATGCAATTATGGATCCAGAAGTGTCCTCAGAGTTGTGTGGAATGATTGTGAGCTAGGACCTTGATCACTGCCCATTTTCCATTATTTCTCCTCATTTCCCAATCTGTTGTACAGCCTCCCTGGCTGCTGTAAACTATCCAATATCCTTCACTAAATAGCCCACACTCTAATCAACCAGACCTTGTTTTTATTACCTGCAACTAAGAAGTCTAATATACAAAGTATTACAATTTGTTCAGGTGATTCCAACGTGTAGCCATGGTTGAAAACCTCTAACTTAAGGCAATGTTATTCAACTGTAGTTTACATTACCTCTATATCAAGCCATATAAAGTATTTAAAATGCAGATTATATTGGGAGACCAAGGTGGGAAGGTCACTTGGGGCCAAGAAATTTGAGACCAGCCTGGGCAATATAGTGAGACTCTCTCTCTACAAAAATAAAAAAAAACTGCCAGGCATGGTGGCATGTGCCTGTAGTCTTAGCTACTCAGGAGGCTGAGACAGACGGATCACTTGAGCCTGGAAGGTCAGGGCTCCAGTGAGCCCATGAGTGCGCCACTGCACTCAAGCCTGGGCAACAGAGTAATACATTGTCTCAAAAAACAAAAAATGACAAGAAAAGTTATGTGCACCACTTACTAAATCAAACTCTCTAGATGTACAGCATATAAATGTACACTCTGGCAATCAAAATGAAGAACATAAACAGCCAACAGAAAAAGTTGTGAAAGAACATTATTCATTTTAGACAAGTATCACTAGATGCAAAATTTGAACAAATTAAGTCACCACAAATGTGAATACTAAAAATAATGAGGAAAGGAGAAGGCTATTTTGAAATTAGATGACTAATTCATGGCAAAAAGCCAAATACAAGTTCTCATTAAAATAATCACCAAAGCTAAAACTTACCTTCCCTCCAGCTTGGCCCCGTACTGCAAAACAAAATAACGTTGATTCTTCTGCGTTTCCTTCCATCTTAAACTGTGCAAAGCTAGCTGCGTGTCCTTCAATGGGCTGAGATACTTTCCTATCTACAGAATATAGCTGCATAGCTCCCACCACACGATTTTGCTACAAAAGATCAAAGAGAATAATGTTTGGGGACCCATAAACCAAAAACTCTCGGATTCATAAAGTAATGAAATAATCAGAATGTTTTGTCATCTTTAGCAGGATTTATAATTATTGGTTACTTTGTCTCTCAGCTTAAAATCAGCCCCAAACATTATCTTGTTAAAATTTAACATAAATGTTTAAAATGTGCCTCATATACAACTTAAACAAAAAGATATAGAAGCATTCATTCTGCAGTAAATACTCCATAATAAATCCCAAATCGTTCTTACAGAAACTTAATTTCTACTCAATCTCCACAGAAGAGCTAAAAATGCTTGGTAAGAGTATTCTGAAATTATACGTCAGCGTAGCAAAGGAGCGAGGAAGGAAGGAAGAAAGGGAGGGAGCCAGGGAGGGAGGAAGGAGAAAGGGTGAGAGGGAGGAAAGAAAAAGAGAAAAAAAGTTTTCCAAATAAGTGAAATTCAACAGGATTGAGTACAGAAAGACCTAATCTCAAAACTGCATTCTGGGCACAACAGTTCTCTAAATCTCTTTTTTTTATTAAAAACAAACAAACAAAAACAAAAACTAGTTAAAATGTTACCTGTGCAGATATACCAGTCAGAAGTAACCACTTTTGTTTTGCATCTGTACGATAATTGATAATCTGGCACCCTGCAAGGCTAGAATGGCGATCAAACATTTTCACTGGCTGAGACTCTCCTTCCATACTCCAGTGATAAACTGCATTATCCGTAACAAGAGCAACCGTATTCAAAGAGATCCATTTCCAAAAGGTGACATCATCAGTCATAGTATGAGCCTTCATTTTACTTTTCATTTCAATGTTAAAAATCTGAAGAGTTTTCCCAGCTAAAAACAAAATCAAGAATGATAAATCATTTAAAAAGTAAAGTTTAGAATGAATACCTACCTAGACTAGCTCTGTAACTTCCAAACAAAAATAGTTCTATCACGAGACTAATAACTACAGGAGTTGCACCAATATAGCAGCAACTATTAAAGAGGTAACAGTTAAGACCAAGCAAACAATCTACATCTACATTTTAAGCAAAAACTATATTACCTCTAATAAACACACAGAATGACTTCCATGAAATTCTAAATCCCAACTGGGGTGTAATGAATAGTTTTCTTAACAATTAAAAACAAAGCTGTCACCTTCATACTTGTAATTAAGTATGTTTACTTTACAAATAAACTTAGTTGCATGTACACAATACAAAGCAACTCTGATAACAAACACATGAGGAAAATGTACTTCTTAAAGTCAGCCATCTCTCATATGACTAAATCTTGTGGAAACTGCTTTTTAAAAAGAGGATCTGTTTCAATTCTGTTTTGTTGCCACTAGCACATGAGAGAAGTGCATGCTACATTTAACTGGTTTAAGGTAACAAAGGGAAGGTAGAGGTGCTGAAGGAAAGGAGAGGGAGACAAAGGAAAAGGATAGTTTCAGATGCTGTTAATATACTGGAGATAAAAACAAAGTTCAAGCTTCATCCAATTAAGAAAGCAAGCATTTAGTTAAAAAAGGATGAAATTTGCCTTGAGTGTTAACAGTCCACTGAGTCAGATGCAAAGGCTTGTAATTTGAAATCCATCAGTCCAAAATGTGATTTGGTATAAATTAAGAGAGGCCAAAGACCACAACTATCACTAGGCTGTCAAGATTAGTCTTTAGAGACTAAGAAAAACCTGAGCCACAAAGAATGTAGCTCCTGAAGGACCAAAATCTTAAGATTGGGGTGCTGGGGGACACAGAGGGGGACAAAACACACAGCTCTGTACTACAACCCTCCTTACCACATGTGCAAAAATTTCTTTCATAAAATGAAGAATGTTATTTCCATCCCACACAGTATGTAAACCACAACCAGACTTGAAGAATTGTGAGAATTACAGTCCTGTTTATAAAAAGAAGCCAAAGGGTTCAAAACTGGCTTCAGAGGGAAGCAGTATTTTGGAATGACTTACTTTCCTTTGCTGCCTTCCCCAACCCCCAAATTATTAGGGGTTGGAGTACATATAAGTGGGGTGGTTTGGGGAGGGGGACACGGGATGAGAGCTTGACTCCATAGTGCAGACATATAGGCACAAATCTGTAATGCTATTGCACAGCACTCTGAAAATCTTTTCAATTTATTCTTTTTATAGAACAGGACAATAACTAAAACAATCTAATTTAAGATAACTCACCATCTGCACACATAAGAAAGCGTTAAGAAATGTAATAAGATAACAACAATATTAAAAATAGAAAAGAATTTTGACAAAATTTAAATGATGGCCTTTTAATAGAGAGGTACGGGAATTGCTAAAGACCTGAATTTAAATTCTTTAAAGAGTCTGAAGGAAGCTTAATACCCTAAATAGAAGTAATAGAAGTAAAACACTTACTGTCACAAAACCTGGTCCTATGTGAAAGCTGGACCATTTTTCCTCTAGATGAGATCAGCTTCTATCTTAGATATGTGATAGTCACTTACTTGTTTGAATATGCTTGTCCTACCCAACCCTATTTATTCTCCAACTAGTATTATTACTACATACAAAGTTTAAATCATATAAAGAAAAGTCAAAGTTCAGCACTTCTAACAACTCAGCCACGAATTTATCAAGAAATCACTGGGAACTTGAACTTTTCTTCCTTCTATCAAAATGAAAAATAAAGCAAAAAAAAAAAAAAAATTGGCAATCAAATGCCTTAAGAATCAGTTTGTCACCGAGCCCTCTTAAGGACATCTGTTTTAAAGGGTCAATTAGTCTCATTCTGAAGTTCAAAGGAATATAGGCTCTCTGACAGTCTAAGAGTCACTGAACTCTGTTTAGACTAAGCTGCACGGTTCTCTGCTGTGACAGTTAAAAAGTTCATCTGAACAAACTCAAATACCCTTCACTCAAGAGCTTTAACACCCACCTATAAACAAACACACTTTTAATAATTACTGTAAATTCAAGCCATTTCTAGAACCCGATAAGTGAAATGCAAGCCTGAAGTATAAGAAAGGCACAGAATCAAAGGCAAGTTTATCATCATAACAAAAGTCTGCAATGTTTAGGTGCTAATATTATAAAGTATGTTCTATTCCAGAATATGAATCACTAATTTGTTTCCTCTGTAGAAAGATATGTTTAGCACAGTCTTATATCAGATACAAAATTTAAATGCACGTATTCTAAAAATCATTCTAAGTCAATCTATGTTAAGACATTTCACAGAAACATCACAAGTAAAAGTCATTAAAGTGGTTTAAATCAAGTTCAGTATTAGCAGATCTATTTTCTTTAACCAAATTTAATCAATAAACTTAAAAAGGTAAACTCTAGTTATTATACTTGCATAAATACATAGGAAGAGTTGGCTGGGCACAGTGGCTCACAAGGTCAGGAGTTCGAGACCAGCCTGGCCAACATAGTGAAACCCTGTCTCTACTAAAAATACAAAAAAATTAGCCAGGCGTGGTGGCGGGGAGCTATAGCCTTCCAGCTACTAGGGAGGCTGAGGCAAGAGAATCACTTGAACCCGAGAGGTGGAGGTTGCAGTAAGCTGAGATTGCACCACTGTACTCCAGCCTGGGCAACAAGAGTGAAACTCTGTCTCAAAAGAAAAAAAAAACCACACGGAAGAGTTTTAAGAAAAACTCACAATCTTTTATACCTTTCAGTGCAATTACTTTGCTAGCTGGATTCATGATGGCGCTGTCTGCTGAAATTGGTCTTCGAATTGGATTACTTGGGTCGTTCATATCAATGATTACCACCTGGGCCTGCTCTCCTACTTTTTCTCTAATGCAGATGAATTTGTCAGATTCCATAGTCAGGGTACTGAAGCCAATGTTTGCTGGGTTGATACCCAGGTTCTGGAGCTAGAAAAAATAGTAATAATAAACCATGTTACCAAGTGGTTTCAAAAGACTTGACATTCATACATGTTCATCAACACAAATCCTCACTTAACATTAATGCTTCAAGGTCACCATAACATCTATATTATGTTAAAGTGAGACAATTCATAGCCAAGTACTGGACCTTCTTTTCTTCAAACATGGCATTCAACTGTTTCAACGAAGAGGTAGAACAAATACAGATGGAGTTACAGGAAAGAGCAACATCTGCAAGCTAGCATTTATGGTTCAACGGGTTTGAGGTAATTAAGTTTCTGGATTTATTTTAAGACCTTGGAACTACTGGACTTGTCCTCTTATCCCCCTTAACATGTAGTAGTTACTTGTTCACGCTTCAAGAATCTGAAAAATTAAGTTACAAGCATAAAAAGATTTAAAATGTCACAGAGTTCTTGATCTAAATAAAGGAACTTGAATAGCAAGAGCAAACATGTTCTAATTCTGTGCAGAAAGTGCCAAAACAAAGATATGTAAGAGGGATCTTGTCAAAGGCTATATAGCTAAAGCAATGTGTTCAAAGGAGGCAGGTTAGAGAATTCTCAAAAGAGTGTGTGTGATAAAGCACAAAGATGTAAAAGTTTGGTTGGTTAAGGGAACTACAAGTACTTTTTGTAACACTATAGTCTAAGATCGGCTTGAGGAAGTACAGAATTAAGGTTAGAGAGAGGAGCAATGGCCAGACTGACAAGCTAAAACATACCCCAGGAAGAATCCTGAGTTTATTCTACAGGCAAAGGGAGCTACTTAAGGATTTTAACAATGAAAATAATGGAATTAGATTTTCTCTGTGCACTCAGAAAATACTAAAGTATTATGCTAAACAAATATAGTGGATCTAAAGATTGTAGGTCTCTGCAAACCAACTAAGTATGTAAGAACAAAAATACTTGTTACTAGGAGGAAATCTTTACCAGAGTGGGTCATTAATACTCTGGGTGACTAACTGTGGTACAACAGATTAAGTTCTACTAAAACAAACTACATGAAGGCTTTATTTTATTAGCCTCGGCCAGACTGGTTTCATCCCTTTCCTCCACGGGAAATAAATCACATGGTACAAAACACACACACACAACATTCACATGGTAAAAAATACACACACACATATTCACATGGTACAAAACACATACACACACACACAAAAGAAAAACCATGGAAAAAAATAAATCAACACTTTTGTCACCCTTGTCCTCTAGCAATACACTTTCCCTCCCCAGACACCAACACTGTCACTATTAGGGACTAAACCAGCCAAGTTAACTTTATTTTATTTAAATTCTTTTGTCAAACTCTTCTGCTAATAGTGTTTAAATGTAACCAGCCCAGGCTCTGAATAAGATATATCATAAGACTACAAGACTACATTTTACTTTCTCTTCACTCTTCTACCTCAATGACTGCTGGCATTGAGTTATAAATGTTATAACTCAGTTATAAAGTGTAGTTACAATAACTCAGTCAATGAATATAGAGGCAAGGAGTCAAACAACTGTCTAACCATTAATACAAACATCGCAATAAAGTAAAAGATTAACCTGCTTTACAAGCTCAAGTATATGCTGTAATGCAAGGCAAATACACTAGCTTTAAAGTATACAACTTATAATGTATTTAGCTACAGTAAAACCTTATAAATCATTAATTTTAACTTCTTCCTGACTTTTAACTTTTTTTCTCAGACAGGGTCTCACATCTGTTTTTCTAAGAGTCCTTAGATACATTTAATTGATAATTAGCCTTTCTGATAATTGGAGAAAATATTCCAGTGGGCCTATAAAGTTCATAGAGTTATATACCTAAAAGCAAGAAGTTATCTCCTAAGCTGCCCTGTAAGAATTCTATGTTTCAAAGTCTCTACCAAGCCTTCACCTGAGGCACTGAGTTTCACCTGTCACAGTTTAAGTCCCACAGTGTTTGAGGAAGTCAGAGTAAAAACAGTGTTAGTCAAATAGTGAAATTAAAATCAAAACCACAAAAGGATGCAAACCAGAGGCACTACTAACCGAACCCCAAATGTGTCTAACAGATTCCTTCCCACCCCTCAACTTCAGAGGCAGGTGGAAGATGACTTTAAGAAAACACTTCAGAAAATAAAGAGGAGGAAAAAGCAAAGTCAAACAACCTGTGTTTCCAATTCCTTGCTAGATCCCCAGAAAAAAGTACTAAGAAAAACATGCTGTATCAGTTAGCAATGACCTTCAGCCTCAGGGTGTTTTACTTGCAGAAAAAAACAAAGATTTGGTCTGGCAACCTGGCTCACACCTATAAATCCCAGCACAGATGAGAGGATCACTTGAGCCCAAGAGTTTGAGACCAGTCTGGGCAACACAGCAAGACTCCATCTCTGCAAAAAATTAAAAAAATAAGTAAATAAAAGATATGGCTTTAAAGGGACAGAACTGCCTGCAACCCTAATCTATGAAATCTTCATATTACTTTCTCATTAAACAATGCTACTAAGAGAGCTATGCATATATATTTTTGATCTACTATGTACTAGTACTACTAGTCAAAATACTCCATGTTAAATAGACATAAATCCTTTATTTAAAAAACACAAAATTAAGCAGGAGGCAAGTGACAAAACTTTTTTTCAGCTAGTCTTGCTCTGTCACCAGGCTAGAGTGCAGTGGCACAATCTCGATCTCAGCTCACTGCAACCTCCGCCTCCCGGGGTTCAAGAGATTCTCTTGCCTCGGCCTAATATTGTGCCCAGCCATATCAAACTCTTAACGGCACATGTCTAAACATATTAAAAAGCACACTTAAGTGATGACAATTTACACAACTGAACAGGACCCTGCTCCTTACTAAAAAGCCTTCCTATTTGTTAGGAAAAAAAGATAGGAACTTTGACCGGGTGTGGTGGCTCACGCCTGTAATCCCAGCACTTTGGGAGGCCGAGGTGGGCAGATCATGAGGTCAGGAGATCGATACCATCCTAACAGGGTGAAACCACATCTCTACTAAAAATATAAAAATTAGCTAGGCATGGTGAGGCCCACCTGTAATCCCAGCTATTCAGGAGGCTGAGGTAGGAGAATCGTTTGATCCCTGGGAGGTGGAGACTGCAGTGAGCTGAGATCGAGATTGTGCCACTGCACTCCAGCCTAAGCAACAGAGTGTGACTCTGTCTCAAAAAAAAAAAAAAAAAAAAAAAAAAAGAACTTAAAATGACCAATTCCTATTGCCTAACAAGTTTAAATTTGCTACCACCAAATAAAATAAGGTAGATAAGATTTTTTTATTAATGGTGTTCCTTTTTAATGAGAATGC
>CAUYLG010063324.1:0-32923 GCA_963573385.1 Cacajao melanocephalus
AAAAGGTGAAAAGTTAGGAAATGGTGCTAAATTTTGAAAATCATTGCCTTAATTTTTATATAACACTATGATGAATATTATGATGGTTATTCAGAAATCTTACCTTTATTGATAATTCTGAAACTTGTTATAAAATTCTCTATTTATAATTTCAAAGTATGGCATGTTCTCTATAGTTTAACTTGGTTTTTAACCTCTGAAATGTGCTTGTATCATTAGGTTGGTCAAGGTGTTCCCTGAAATTACACTTCCGGTTTTTACTTTAGAAAGCTATTTGTACATAAGAAATAGAGAAGAATTATGCATATAAATATTTCACCAAATAAAATAAATAGGCCAAAAGTAACTGAGGTAATTTTGTCTCTATTCCAGTCTCTGCTGTTTGAACACAATAACTCAGCGAGATTTCACCCCCAATTACTCTTCAACAGTTTTCTGTGAATAAGATGTTTTTTGAAAGCCTTCATTAAAAAAAAAAAAAAAAAAAGCAGCACTCATTGAGCCCCAACTCCCTATAAAAACCTGACCAGAAGGCTACAAAATAAAACTTGTCAAACTACTGATATTTTAGCAAGGGCATGTTATGACTTTCATTTTCAAGGATTTTGAGTAAATGTAAGGACCTCAATTAAGGATAATTTTTACTTTTATTTGTCATGGCTGGTTAATACTCTTAAGTGTGATGTGAAAGGCTTCATGAGTACTGTCTTTGTCATTGTAATGGACCTACTTCCTGTTCCAACCACAAAACTTCCTTTAATGTGGTGTCTATTTAATTGTGTCCTTTAGAGTGGTTGATAGTCAACTTCTAAGATATCTGTAAAAAATATTTGATACTAGTATAGAAAGTTTCTGCTGTCAAAAGCAGTGGGAGCATATTGCTATACTGTGCAATAATATGTCTTTAAAAATATTTTAACATATCACAAATGAGTTACATTTCAACTTTTGATAGTGGTTTAATTTTTAGTAAAACTACCACTAAGGGCATTTGTTTTCAAACTCCGGGTTGTCTAATCTTTTTCTCTGTTTCAATAATCTGTTTCATCACAATGTCAAATTTTCATTAATATATTAACTTAAATATGTGTGTCCTTCTGTGTGTGTGTATGTATGTGAATATATATATTTAAGTATCTCCTAGTTCATTAGAATCTGAAACTGAATGTCAAAAGATTAATCTCTGCAGAACATGCAACATAAAAGATTTATATGCTGTATGAGTATATGAAATTACAAAGTGTTTTAGAAGTCAGTTTTCCTAAATAAAATATCTCTAAGAGATACACGCTAAAAATTAACATTTGAACAAAGTGAACACAGCACCCAATTGAAGGCCAAATCAGTCTGAGAAACATTTCTTGGAAAAACAAAAATACTTTGCTTCCATCCGTGAGTACTGGGCTAAGCAGATGGGGAAATGAATACTTGGTTAATAGGTAAGGAGGATGGTGGCAGAGGTGATTGATGTTTCAGTGGAAGAAGGTGGAATATGATGAAATGTTTCAAATGAAAATTAAGATTGTATAGATTTTAAAATAGGGACTGACATCTTTGGTCATAATGGAGAAACTGGTCTTAGAGTAGCTCTATCAGTGAAAATAACTTTAAAATTGAACAAAATGCGTGGAATAATTTTTAAAAATGCACATGAGGACTGTGGCTCTTGAGAGGCAGAAGCAGAGCATTAAGCATTGTCTTGGATGCATTTTCTTGACTGCAGAAAGGAAGGGGAATCCAGTGAATAGAGGTCTCACTGAGCTGACAAGGTGGAAATTAAGAGTTTATAGTCATTCCAACTCTGTGGATAGAAATGGAGGACAGAACATCCTGTAGATAAGAATTATGCAGAGAAGGAGCTCCAGAAATCTTCATGAAACTCTAAAATTTTTTTGCTAAAAACTAAAGGGTGCATTCAAAGCTCAAGGCATTGTGCTGTCAAAGTACAAGCACTGGGAAGAAAATAACTGCTAGGTTTCTGTGATCTGAACAGTTACTGAACCTCATACAGAACTAGAAAAAGTATGATTCCTGACCTGTCCTACTGAATAAACCTCATTGAAATCACTGTGCATTCAGGAAAGAACCTAGAAATAAACATTTTGGTAGGTCTTATCTGACTTATCTGACAATGGCCACTCTAGATCCACTGTAACAGAGCTAAAATAAAAGGACTCAAAAAAAAAAAGAAAAAAATTAAAGTTGCTTCTTTAGTAAAGTAACTGGTGTCTAGAACAAAACTAAATACTGTATTAACTAAAGAAAACATAATTCTGTCCCAATAATATTGAGTCCATAATTTGCAGCATACAGTGAAGAATAAAATTTTACTATGTATGTAGATAAACAGGAAAATGTGCCTCATTATCAGGTATAAGAAAGAGCCAATAAAAGCAGTATAGGAAACAACAAAAATAATGAATTTAGCAAAAGCACCGAGTATAAAAGGACTATTAGATATATCTTCAAAAGTTTAAAAGAGAACTTTAATATAATGAAGGAGCAAATAGAAAAGTTTAGATTTGTTATTAAAACCACAAACAAGAAACAGCTAAATGGTAATTCCAAAAATGTAAAAAGCAATGAGAAACAAAATCTCATTGAATATTGTAATAGCATATTAGGCTTTTCAAAATTCCCACTAACAAAGTGAGTTTTGTAAATCCTGCAATGAAAGTTACCCAAACTATAGCGCACACACACACACACACACACACACACAGACACACACACATACACACACCCTCACACCCACAGCTGAAAAAGAAAATTAGTAGAACCTCAATGACTTGTAAAAAACAAACAAACAGGGTAATATATGAGCAATTGGACCAGAATGAGGAAAAACATTTTTACAGATAAAAATATTTGAAGAAATTATGGTAGAATTTTTTTTAAACCTGATAGCAATTTTAAACTTTCAAACACAAGAGGCTGAAAAAATCCAGAAAACATCATCTCTACCTTTTTGTTTCTCTCATAGGCCTGTACGCTGAAAGCTACATGACAATTAAATTGCTAAAACCAATGAATCTGAGCAAAGCAATTTTAATAATCGATGGAAAATTATGATTTTTGTTATCTTTAAAATGTATTAGACCTTAATTTTTTACTGTCAGTTTTGAATATGTAATAAAAAAGAAAAAAGTAAAATTAAATTTAATTTAGTAAATTGTAATTTAAAATACTAGAAATGTTGAGCATTCAGATGTTGTATTCTTTCATAAAACAAATTGCCGGGCATGATGGCTCACACCCCTAATCCCAGCACTTTGAGAGGTTGAGGCAGGCAGATCATCTGAGGTCAGGAGTTCAAGACCACCCTGGCCAACATGGTGAAACCCCCGTCTCTTCTAAAAATACAAAAATGAGCCAGGTGTAGTGGTGCATGCCTGTAGTCCCAGCTACTTGGGTGGCGGAGTCAGAGAATCGCTTGAACTTGGGAGGCAGAAGTTGCAGTGACCCAGATCACACTATTGCACTCCAGCCTGGCTGACAAGAGTAAAACTCCATTTAATAATAAAAAAAATGACCAAGTAGATTTTGACAGAGCATATCTTCATATTATGTAGTTTTCATGAAGGATGTGTCATTTCTACATCTTCACAGATTGTTATAATCCTTTCTACATTTGGATTAGCTTTGAACATTTTGTACTCTGTAGGTCTAATGTCATTAAATATTTTTTAATGAGAAGTTTTTGTCAGTGACTCTTCCTCTAGAATCTCTCTCTCTCTTTTTTTTTTTTTTTTGCCATAGCCACTTTCCTCAATGATATCAATAAGGTTGCCTTCACTAAAGTAAGTCTTCCAGCTGCAAATCTAGAGTCACTTGAATAGTGGCAGTCCAACATTCCCATTGTCAACTCTTTTTTCCTTAAAATCCATTTATATTTGATTTGAATTTCACTCCTAGTGTTATGACTTTTGGTTTATTGGCTGCACTTTCATCTTTGCTAGCCAGTTCTCTCTATCAATATACCTATTTTGGAAAATGTCACATTATGTCACTGGGAGACAGGAAGGAGACACAACTACATACTTTCCTGTCTGTGTGTGAACCAAAAACCAAATGTGCTATGAACAGTCGACAACAGAAACTTGAAATAAGTCATGTGGTTCATCACTGACAATGATGTGCATCTTTTATTTGGTGATTTTGGGACTTGAGGGCTAGCTTTGAACTTTATGCAAATATTCATAGCTCATATACCTTGGTAACTAAAAACCATATTGTATGGATATTGGTGTTATTTAACTAAATTGGGATAAACTAAATTTGTGTATATTGGAACCAGATAAGAAAAGTACTGTCTCATGAGCTTTTCACAAAACTTAAAAGTTTATTTTCCCAGAAATATACATCCTTCTCAGCATTTAATGCCTTTATTTTAATTTTAGGCTGATAGAAATCTGACTGTAGATTATTACGTATTGTGGCACCTGTTACTTTAAAAACATATTTCTAAATGCTTGACCCAAGCCATCTCATTTCTGTGATATGTCACCTTCGTGAACAGCAATTCTCTATAATGCCATATGTTTACTAAGAGATTATTTTATAGTAGCAAATGTAAATATGATTACTATTTCTACTTACAGCTATTAAAGGAAACCTATTGTCCCATTCTTACAAGAACGCTAATTATATCATTAAAATTATCATTTTTTTCTTTTTTAAAATGTGGACTAAGCATCACAATATAGAATTTTAATATTTGGACTATGTGTTAAACCACTGTTAACCCAATCATCTACCCTCTTTTTGCTATTACTGGAATAGAAGGGCTCTTCCACTACATAATTGTGATGTTATTTTAAAAACTATTGATTTAACTCCATTTAAGTAGTTTTTGTTTGCAGTATACTGAAGTGTCCTCGAAAGAAATAATGAAGTTGGTCAAATATTAAACAGAAGGAGCAAATAGAACTTTTGAATGATCTATTAAAAGCAAAAATATTTAAGAAATTAATTTGGAGGGCATCAGTGTAGTGAAAATTCTTATTCACTTTTAAGATCTGGAAGGCATTGATATAAATGACAAAAGGGAGAGAGGGAAATAATTTTGAGTGATTTAAAAGAGTTACTGTTGTTTAGATTAAATCTTTCCATATAGAAGGTATGCACTGTGGTATATTTTGAAAGATATAAGTGTCCACTTTGTACCCACATCCATACTGACACTAAAAATAATAGCAATTAACACTCTTGGCTATAGCATCTCATTTAATTCTCATAAGAAACATGGCTAAATAGATACTACTATTATTCTCAATCTACAGATGATAAATTGGGGCTAAGTGAGGTATAAATAACTAGCCCACGATTACACCATTAGTAACTGTCTGGGCTAGGATTTGAATCAAGGGAAACAGACTCTACTCTGCCTTACTTTCTTCAGTGTAATAGTACATTTGATATGACCTTGCTTTGTTTGACTTCCTACAAGGATCTCCTGAGACCAGTGGTATAGGTCCTGATAATTATTTTGTCAACTGACTCATTCATGGGTTTGTGAGGGTATGGTTTATATCTTTTCATATTTAATATCTATGTAGTAAACCTAAACCTAGCTAACATAAAAGTAAATATTTTTAAATTTTCTCATTTCTTTACTAGTTATGAATCATGTTTGTACATAGTATGCTAAGTTTATCACAGTATTCATTGCAAAGTCACCAATCTTGCATTACTATGGCATTATTGACAAAATTGAAAGAATGAGAAAGAGGGGCAAGATTCAAATCAACTTTTAAAAATTTAACTCTTTCCTCTTTATAAAGAGTTTGGTCACTGCTTACTTTTCTGAGTCCTTTGTAACCCAACCTTAACACACATACACACACAAACACACACACACACACATATACACACACTTTAATCTCACAGCATTTATGACTCCACTCTTGCCTGGAAACTAATTAATTGTACATAAACTTACTCTAAAAATTCTGGCCATTTTGTAGACAATTCAGCATCTTTGCAACCCACAGTTGTGAAATAACACATTTTTATTTGCAGTAAGGAATAATTGTATTATGTGAGATCTAATTGAAAATCATAGTAACTTTTCCAAAGCATTGTATTTTTTCAAAATCATTGTATCTTTCAAAAGCATATATAATATGGAATAAAGAAATGGAAATCTGTGGTAACTACTGAATGTGAATTATATGGAACGAGTGGTGGAATTTTAACTATAAAAGGCTTTTTAAAAATTGTCTAAACCGTATATTTTGAAGATGGCTCAGTTGGGACCTTAAGTACATTATACCAATCATTTTCATGCAATAATCTATTAAAAATAATGACCTACTCTAGATGAACAGACATGAAGTAATGCATATAGTTATTTTGAGATGAACAAAATAAGTTTAAAAAAACAAAATATATACCATAGTGCCACTTATACTTTTTAAAAAGAATGTTGGCTTAAAAAAATAGTAAGCAGTGGCTAACAACCGTTTTTGGGTAAATATTTGGGGAGGCGAGAGGAGAAAGAATGAATGTATTTCAAAATGCACTTGTTTTTTAAATCATATAGTTTCTGTATCATTTGACCTTTTGAACATGTGTCATGACAGTAATAAAAAATATACATATATGTATCTAAATATACATGTATATATGTATACACATATGTGTATATATGTATATGAGTATGTAACTATAAAAATTACCCCAAACAAGATGTCCTAAAGAAGTAGTTTCTCATGGTTTTTCTCTTGGTTAATGTGGGTTTTTTGTTTTGTTTTGTTTTGTTTTGTTTTGCTGTTGTTGTTGCCTGTCAAATTACTACAGATTTAGTGCTGTGCTCTGAATGTTTATGTCCCCCCAAAATTCATATGTTGAAATCTTAAGGTCCAAGATGATGGTATTGGGAACTGTGGGCTATAGGAGGTGATTAGGTCATAAAGGTAGGCCCCTTGTGAATGGAATTAGTGCCTTTATAAAGGAAACCAAAGAGGGATACCTTTCCCCTTCCACCACGTGAAGTTAAAACAAGAAGATGGCCTTAATTTATGAGGGAGTAGGTCCTCACCAGATACCAAATGCACTGCTACCTTGATCTTGAACTTCCTGGCCTCAACTATAAGAAATAAATTTTGTTGCTTCTAAGCACTCATTCTATTTTGTTACAGCAGACCAAATGGACTAAGACACTTAGTAACTTCAAACAGCACACCTTTATTACTTCAGAGTTTCCTGAGTCAGGAGTCTGAAAATCGGTTAGCTTGGTTTTCTGCTCAGGGTCTTATAAGGCTAAAATAAACGTGATAGCCAAGCCATACTGCATTTTCATCTGGATTTTAGGATTCTCTTCCAAAATCTTTCAGCTGGTTGAAAGATTCATTGAAGTTATAGTTACAGAGATCTCTGTTTTACCAGTTGGCTGTTCAGCTGCCGGTCAGTCTCGGCTCCTAGGGACCTCTGGCTCATAGGCTAGCTCAAAACATGATGGTATACTTCTTCTTTCAGACCAGGAGGATAATTTCTATGATGCTTTCTCTTCTTTTAAGAGCTCACCTGATTAGGTCATGCCTACCTAAGGTAATTTTTCTTTTGTTTCACTCAAAGCTAACTGATTAGTAAGATAATTAGGGGAGTGATACCAAATCTTATTCAATGGTCATACTCTCAGTCAAGGGGTGGATTTACAGAGGGTCATCTTAGAATTGTGGCTACCACATTTAGACGTGTTAGAAATAGAGAATAGCTGAATAATTGATCATCTTAGCTTTCCAAATTACCTTTGCTGTCTCTACATTTTTATAATATATGCAAATAATATGACAAGTTACAGGTGCAGGGATCTATTTTTATCTGACATGGCATTTTTCTCTAAAAAAACAAACTCACAAACAAACAACATTCCCAACAAGATCAATAGGCAATAAACAAAGAAAACTGGAGAGCATTATTTTAAGTAAAATAATGCAGGAATAGAAAATCAAATACCACATGTTCTCACTGATAAGAGGGAAGTAAACATTGGATACTCCTGGACATAAAGATGGTGGCAATAGACACTGGGGACTACTAGAGGGGGCAAAGGAAGAGAGGGAAGGTTTGAAAAACTATTGGGTACTATGCCCACTACCTAGGGAATGAAATCATCTGTACCCCAAACCTCAGCATCACACAACATACCCGTGTAACAAGCCTGCATGTATACCCCCTGAATCTAAAATAAAGTTGAAATTATCTTAAAAAGCACACACAAAGCAAACCAAATAATTCTTGTGATATTTTCAGCCTCTAAATGCAATGAATACATTATAAGTAGAAATCTGCATCTCCATTTTCAATGCTGTAATTTGAGTTCATCTTAGAAAGCCTATCAGACACACACCACCTCCTGCACATCTCTTGTGACTTCTCCATCCACAGACAAATTAAAGTTAGAGACATAAAAGACAAGTTCTTCAAAACCTAGTGTAATTATCTTACTTTCATAACAGACTTGCATAACATACTGATTATGCTGACATCTCTGTTCCCTATCAAACTCACAATTGAGCTTTTGAACTGCTAATTTGTAAGTATATTGTGAGCACAGATGTTTTTATGTCTATTAATATATCCACTCTTGAAAATGTTATAATTCATCACGTTAGGCTATATTTTGTGGTTGGCCTATTTCCTTTCATTTTTCCTTTGGTCAGTTTTTAACCTTTCTCTTGTGTTGTTACTCCTATACCTGGATGTGGAAAAAAGAAAAATCCAGTGCATTTGTATGTTTATGTTCACAGTTATTGCACACATTTTTTAACAGGTCTTGGGGCACCACAATTGGGAAAATACCATAGCACTACTGGGCTATTTTATGAGGCAATAATCTTATTGCTTATGAGTGAACTCTATTATAGTCCTGCAAAACTACAGAGGAAATGCTATTACCTTACAAACATTTTGGTTGATCTTTTATTTTTAAATTACGTCCAGTAAATACATAGTTACAAGTCTAAGTTCTTCAGATGCAGCCTAACTGAAAATCAAATTAAAAAGTCATAAAATGAAAATACCCATTGATCTATGTGTCTTGGAATTTCCCCAAATTGCTACTATTGAACTTTATTTGACTTACCTAGAATATATTTGTGCCTCTTTGTTTTTAAATGATATTTTATGAAAAGTCTGTAATATAAATACTAAGTTTAAAACATCAAATCATCAATAATGTATTTAGCTAATGTTTCTAAAGTGATAATTTTATTTCTGGAATCATTGTTTTATACTTTCAATCTTTTGTATGGTCATCTTAGATTGTATGGTAGATAAGTCAATGTCATTGGATCTCAAGCTTTGTTCCTCTATCTTTAATTTAAATCTTATCTGATTAAAACACAAAAACAAACAAAAAAACCAAACCCATAGAAACTGAATAGTTGTTATTTGCAAGGAACTAACTATAGCGTACAATCTTTCCAATTAGCTATAGTATAGATACGGAACACATAATTGGGCAATAACTGTTTTGAT
The DNA here is from genome assembly GCA_963573385.1 of Cacajao melanocephalus. NCBI lineage: Eukaryota > Metazoa > Chordata > Mammalia > Primates > Pitheciidae > Cacajao > Cacajao melanocephalus. Next base: position 9,484 of record CAUYLG010063324.1, read on the forward strand.
TTGTTTTTGGAAACATCCTACTCCTACAGAGTATTTATATGATTACACATATCCAAGATTTATTAATGTAATTAGATTGATCACTGAGGATCAAATAGATCTGAATTCTAGCTCTCTTTCCTTCTAATTCAAGAGATTCATAATGTAAAAAAATGATAATTTTGAGATCCTTCTAGCATAATACTTTAGATGCTCTTTGATTTTAAAAAATGCAACATAGTTTTAATTTTTCTTTTAAAAATCTGCTTTACTGAAATCAACTTTTAATGTAATTAAAAATCAACTTTTCATGTAATTATGGTTGATCACTAAAGATCAAATGGATCTGAATTCTAGCTCTCTTTCCTTCTAATTCAGGAGATTTATAATGTAAAAAATGATAATTTTGAGATCCTTCTAGCATAATACTTTAGATGCTCTTTGATTTTAAAAAATGCAACATAGTTTTAATTTTTCTTTTAAAAATCTGCTTTACTGAAATCAACTTTTAATATTTTTTCTATTTACCACTTTTGAACATTTTCATAAAAGCCATGGCTTCCTGTGTCTTTCTGCCTAACCACATTCTCTAGCTGCATAATCATCTTTAGCTGTGCTGAGCAGGGAACTTGATGGTCTAGAATAGGAATTGGCAAACTATGGCTCTCAGGGTAAGTTGAGCTAACCACCTGTTTTTGTAAATAAGGTTGTATTGAAACACAGCCCCAGTTTTTTGCTAACGTGCCATCTATAGATGACTTTATGTTACAATGGCAGGGCTGTGCAGTTGTGACGGACATGCTATGACCTACAAAGTCTAAAATATTTACTGTCTGGTCCTTTACAGAAAAGTTTTGCTGATCACTGATTTATGAGCTAAACTTATCCATATAGAACCCAAGAACAGAAAACCAAACACTGCAGATTCTAACTCATAAGTGGGTGTTGAAAAATGAGACTACACGGACACAGAGAGGGGAACATCACATACCAGGGCCTGAGGGGTGGGGGACTAGAGAAGGAAAAGCAGTGGGTGGGGGATTGGGAAGGGATAGCATTAGGAGAAATACCTAATGTAGATGACGGGGTGATGGATGCAGCAAACCACCACCAGGGCACGTGCATACCTATGTAACAAACCTGCACGATCTACACATGTACCCCAGAACTTAAAATATAATAAATAAATTTTTTTAAAAGATAAAAATTTAAAACAAATTCTTTTTTCCACACCACTGGGGGAAAATTTTAAAGTGTTTCCTATACAGGCTCTCATAGCAACCCCAATAGTATTTATTCTGTTTTATCCGTAAAATTTACTAGTTCAGTCATACATAATTATTGGCTTTCCTTTTTCCTTTGCATCATGCTTTTAAAACCTCACCCAGCTTCTAGGATCATCTCCCAAATAAACTTGCTTTTGAAAATGCATGTGTTTCCAAAAGCACGTATGTTTCCGAAAGCAAGTTTATTTGGGAGATGATCCTAGAATGTGATTGTGGGGAACCCAAACTTATATATCTTCTATTAAACATTTTTTGTCTATTCAACTATTGCTTAGATTAGCTGAGTTTTTAAATGATAAGATTTTATACAGTGTTCATTCATCTTTCACTGCAGGCATCATTTACCAGACCAGAAGATGTGGGTAAAACTGTGAGATATCTAAGGAGTACAATTCTTTTTCTCTTTTGGGTATCTTTTTGTGCTCATATAAGGAATAATTTTAATTTATGTTGGAATTTTACTGTGTATCTTATGAGAAAAAAATATTCAGTTCTTTTCTACTCTTAAGATACACAGCATATCAGTAGTTAACAGAATAAATTAAATCATTTAATATAGCTATGGGGAATGTTGAGTAGTCCTACCTCTTAGGACAAAAGACTAAAGATGGAAAAGCTATGACTCCTTGCTCTTATTTTAAATAATATATCAGTGTTCGAAGGAATAAGCATATATTGCTTGAGAAAATCTGAGAGATCAGAGACATCATTATTAGTTTAAAGGTACACCCTTGTGCTATAAAGCATGCTAAGATTTTAGGACTACCATGATCCCACTTGCTGTCAACTGGGTTGCATAACCACAACGAGGGCTGCGAAAGATGACTTTTTAGGAAAAAGGTAAACACATAATATGGACACAATCTATAGCAGCTAATAGGTATAGAAAGGGCTTGGGATCTGCAAACCCAGAGTATTAAGAGACAGTTTGATCAATAAAACTAAACTATCAGCATTAGAGAGCTCAGATCTTCTCTGTGTCTAAACATAAAATGGAAGATCGAAGAGAAGGCAGTTATGTAGAATCAATTTCACTGGAATTATGGGGTTAAAATAAGGTACCATGTCTTTATAAAGCAAAGTTTGGAAACAAAGTGAGATTTCAGTGATAACCAAAGTCTGGTTCCTATGGTTAAATTTTTTAAGTAGAAATAGCCGTTATATTATAAGTGGTAGTATCCTTTCACAAAGAATACATCTGGAAAACAATTCTGCCATAGTTTTCATTTTAATTTTTTTCATTATTCCAGTATTACAGAATAATTTTAAGGTCTGGGAAATTTAGGGAGTTTATAATAACTGTTCCTCTTTTCGTTCCATGTGACTTTACTGTAGTTACTTCTTCGGAATCTAACATCAGATCACAGTGAAGTATCTAAGAGCTTTTGAAATGTACAAAACAGTGACGGGATCTTTAAGAGAATGAGATGTTCTAAAACTTAGTTTGATTTTTATCCCTAGCACCCCCCCACATCTAATAATATCTCCAAGACTCCCCTCTCCGTGTTATATCTGTCACTCTGAATTCTCAAATTATGCACCCTTTGATTAAAAAAATTAAAAAAAAATACTTTTTTTTCTTTTTAGAGAGATACCACTATAGTTATGCAAGCCCTCACTCTGATGGCTTTCAAAGTTGAGACTCTCGAGAAATTTTCTTTCTGCCTTCCTACCAGAAATACCTATGTTAAAATCACCATCAATCTTTCATTTAAAAAAAGAAAAAAAAATAGCATCTAGATCATGTCATAATATATTACAACTTGCTGCCACTCTACTTCTGTTGATCTTGTCATTCTCTCTTTTGCTGACTTCCTGGCAGAAGTTTCATTTTTGCTCTAAGCTACTTGAAATAGGGTAGTTCATTTTCAAGATGTTTTAGATTTCACATCATTTTATCAGAAGATATTTCTTAAAAATAGTGTGCATATCAAAACATCGGTTTTGTCACTTTCATCTTATGTTATTTAATACTCTCTGTAGTAAAAAGCCCAAGTAATGGAAAGTTTTGGACAATAAATTCCCTATTTGACATTCTGGAAAGTAAGATTTTATTTCCCTTGCAATCATTATTTTTCTCCTGCCTGTATTTTGAATTAGTTATTCATACAACTGTGAGCACAATTAAATCTTGTTCATAAATCCCTCTTTGAAAGTAATTAGCAAATACTGATGTTAAAATATGTATATTTACATATTCATTTTATCTCTAAATTATTTAACTGAGATAAAAAACTCTCCATAGGTGTTTTACATAGAGTTCAAGTGATAAATTTAGGTTAAAGTTTTATACTTTATTATAATTTTCTACATATTAATCAAGTTATTTATAATTTATAATTTATTTAAATATCCCTATTATGAGCTATGTTGCTAAATTTTTACTTGATTTTCAGTTATACTATATTACTATATTCTGCAAAAAATATGGAAATAAATAAGATACACTGGAGTTGAGTCATGCAAATAAATAAAGGACACAGGAATTTGTATAAAAATCTGTTGTTGTCCACTTGTACAAATATTTTTGCTTGTTCCTTTTAAAGTTTCTTCTATTTTTTTTTCCAGGCACATAATTTAAATATTTTACTGCAAAAGAACAAACAGGTGAGATGTTAGACTAGTCAGTTAGCATGATTTAATTATTCTACATTTTAAGCATAAGTATATATACATAATATATTAAAATCTGGAATTCAGATGGCAGATTAAAAAAATATATAAAGCCCATACATATATATAATTACTATTTCTCCATTAAAATACAATTTGAAATTTTAAAAAAATGTTGTAAGGACTGTGGTTCAAGAATAGTACTGAGGTCAAAAGGCTTTAAATTACAGTGCATATGTTTTTGAACAAGTTATTATGCCAATCTTCCCTACCTTTCATTAGAATATAGCACTTCTTTATGAGTTTGAGAACTTCTCTGCATTCCCCTCTCCAGCGACCGTCAGTTTTATTTCTATATGAGTCTGTCATTTTCTTCCGGTTATTACTGATTCATCTGGAGTGGGCCCCTCAACCAACTTGTATTTTTTTTTCATTATTATTTAAACCAGAAATCAGAAATAGGATCCTTAGTATTCTTTTTAGCTGAGGCAGTTTTGATACTCAGGAAATTTTGTTGGCCATGTTTGTTTGATCAAGTGGAGAAAACAAAGGACCATAAAAAAAATTTATTTGTTATGTAGAAAGAAGCAAATAATAATTAAGCAGAGAGAGAGAGAGAGCCAGAGAGACAGAGACAGAGAGACAGACGACAGAGAGACAGAGTATGAAGTGTGTGATGGAAATCAGATTCACCTAATTCTGGACTCTGATATGAACGGTACACAAACCTTTGGGGTTACTGGCTTCCCTTTGATGAATTATAGTTTACCAGATGATTAAGTTCTACCCTTTGCTGAATTACAGGCTTTTTCCCAATTCAAATGTATCTCTGGCTTAAGCTCTTTTCACTCTGTTTTTTAACAGAATGCAAAAGTGTAGCAAAAGGTAGTTTGAGTGGCAGAAATCAAGCTTCGGTTGCTTTACTTTTCTTAATGAGCTTCAGTTGCTTTCCTTTTCTTATGGCTCTAGTTTCAGGCTTCTTTACTTCAGACGTGATGAACAAACACACTTAGCCACATAATGACTCCTAGGACCTAGCTTCTGTTTCTTGTTCAGTGAATGCTGCCTTTGATAACGATCTATCTTACAAACAAAATCCAAAATTATTAGCTTAGGAACACTGAGAAAAGGCTGTTTCTAAAACAAGCTTCTGAGAGGTCTGGACTATCATTTGAACAAACTTTGTCTCTTCTGTTGACTTGTTAGTGGTACCATTAGTGTGGCAGGTTTCTGTTGTTGTTTTCTTAGGAGGAAAGAGGTGTATTGTTAGCAATCCCCATGGAAAATATAAAAAAAAGAAAAGATTAGCTAATGGATGGGCTCAACACTTGGTAAGGATCAACAGCAGAAAGAATCAGCACAGGCAAATAGGGTAATGTTTTAAGTTCAGCCTTTTGGGAGTTATATACTCCTGGTGCAAGCAACAGTTTGAGAAACCTGTGTGCCCCAGCTGTGAACCAACTTACCCCCAGAGGGCACCCAGAAATAGACAGAAGATTTACCCAGCTGGATGTTTCATGTTTTATCTTTATAATAAAAGTAGTACAGATGTATTCTTTGGGCCACAAAGAGACTTTCATACACAGCAGAACTGAACTTTTGGCACGCATTTTCACTGAAAATCAATGCATCTGCCATTGGAAAAAAAAAAACACTTAAAAAGAACATGCCATCTTTGGCAGTAAAAGATAGAAGATGAGAATTACCTAAAAGTTAATTTAATGGGTATAAATCATTCTAAATATGTTTATAAAAGTTTCATTTTATTTCTTTTTTAAAAAATTTATTTTTAAATTTTTTGATTCACAGTAGATATATATATTTATAGGTTACAGGCATGCGATGCATAATAATCACATCAAAGAAAATTGAGTATCTATTCCCTCAAGCGTTTATCCTTTGTGTTACAAATGATCCAATTATACTCTTACTTATTTTAAAATGTCTAATTAAATAATTATGGACTATAGTCTCCCTGTTGTGTTATCAAATTCAAATTCATTCTATTTTTTTTGTACCTATTAACCATCCTCACCTCCTGCTACCCCATCCCACTACCCTTCCCAGACTCTAGTCACAATCCTTCTAATTTCTGTCTCCATGAGTTCAATTGTTTTGATTTTTTAATCCCAAAATAACTGAGAACATGAGATTTTTGATTTTTCTGTCCCTGGCTTATTTCTGTTAACACAATGACTACCACCAGTTCCATCCATGTTGTTGCAAATGAGAGCATCTCATTCTTTTTTTATAGCTGAATAGTTCTCCACTGTGTATATATAAAATATGTTCTTTTCTTTTCTTTTCTTTTCTTTTCTTTTTTTGAGATAAAGTCTTGCTCTGTCGCCCAGGCTGTAGTGCAGTGTCACAATCTTGGCTCAATGCAACCTCTGCCTCACAGGTTCAAGCAATTCTCTGCATCAGTCTCCTGAGTAGCTGGGATTACTGGCACCCACCATCACACCCAGCTATTTTTTCTATTTTTAGTGGAGATGGGATTTCACCATCTTGGCCAGGTTGGTCTTGAACTCCTGACCTCGTGATCCACGCTCCTCAGCCTCTTAAAGTTCTGGGATTACAGGCGTGAGCCACCGTCCTCGGCCACCACATTTTATTTATTCATTCATCTGTAGATGGACCCCTAGGTTCTTTCCAAATCTTACCTATGGTAAACAGTGCTGCAACAAACATGGGAGTGCAGATATCTCTTCAACATACTGATTTTCTTTCTTTAGAGTATAGCTCTAGCAGTGGGATTGCTGGCTCCTATAGTAGTTCTATTTTTAGTTAACTGAGGAACCTCCAAACTGTTCTCCATACTGGTTCTACTAATTTGTATTCCCGTCAACAGTGTATGAAGGCTTTCTTTCTCCCCATCCTTACCAGAACTTGTTATAGCTTGACATCTGATAACAGCCATGTTATCGGGGGTGAGATAATATCTCATTGTAGTTTTCATTTACATTTCTCTGATGATTAGTGATATTGAGCACCTGTTCATATGCCTGTCATTTGTATGTCTTCTTTTGACAAATGTCTGTTTAAATGTTTTTCCCATTTCAAAATTGGATTATTAAATTTATTCCTATTGAGTGGTTTGAGCTTCTTATATATTCTGCTTATTAGTCCCTTGTCAGATGGGTAGTTTGCAAACATTTCTCCCATTCTGTAGATTGTGTCTTCACAACATTGCTGATTGTATCCTTTGCTATGCAGAAGCTTTTTAAGTTGATGTGATCCCATTTATCCATTTTTGCTTTGGATGCTTGAGCTTGTGGGTATTGCTCAAGAAACTTTTACCTAGATCAATGTCATGGAAAGTTTTCCCAATGTTTTCTTAAAGTAATGTCATAGTTTGAGGTCTTATATTTAAATCTAATCCATTTGCATTTGATTTTTGTGTATGGCAAGAGATAGGGATATAGTGTCATGCTTTTGCATATGGATATCTAGTTTTCCTAGTACCATTTTTGGAGAGGCTGTCTGTTCCCCAATGAATGTTCTTGTCACCTTTGTCAAAAATAAGTTCACTGTAGGCATGTGGATTTGTTTCTGGGTTCTCTATTCTGTACCACCGGTCTATGTGTTTGTTTTTATGCTAGTACCATACTACTTTGGATACTATAGCTCTGGAATATAATTTGAAGACAGATAATGATTCTTTCAGTTTTCTTCTTTCCAATCAGGATAGCTTCGTCTTTTCTGGGTCTTATGTGGTTCCATAAAAATTTTAGAATTTTTTTTTATATTTCTGAGAAGAATATTGTTGGTATTTTGATAGGCTTGCATTGTGCTTTAGGTAGTATGAACATTTTAATAATATTGATTCTTCCAATCCATGAACATAAAATAATGTTTCATCTTTTGATGGCCTCTTCAATTATTTGCATTGATATTTTATAGTTTTCATTGTAGATATCTGCCCCTTCTTTGGTTAATTTCTAGGTATTGAATTGTGTGACTGTTATGAATGGGATTACTGTTTTGATTCTTTTTCAGATTGTTCACTGTTAGCATATAGAAATGCTACTGATCTTTGTATGTTGATTTTGTATCTTCCAACTTTACTGATTTTATCAGTTCTAACAGTTTTATGGTGGAGCCTTTAGATGTTTCCAAATGTAAGATAATATCATTTGCAAACAAGGAAAATTTGATTTCTTTCTTTCAAATTTGGATGCCCTTTATTTTTTTTCTCTTATCTGATTGCTCTAGCTAGGAGACTGTCAGTACTATGCTGAATAACAGTGGTAAAAGTAGGCATTCTTGTCACGTTCGAAATGTAAGAGAAATGGCTTTCAGTTTTTCCCCATTTGGTATGATGCTATCTGTAGGTCTGTCACACAGGGTTTTTCTTATGTTAAGGTATGTTCCTTCTAAACCCAGTTTTATAAAAGTTTTATCATGAAAAGATGCTGAATTTTACCAAATGCTTATTCAGCATCAATTGAAACGATCATAGTAATGAACATAGGTTTTTCTTCTTTATTCTTTTGACATGATGTATCACATTGATTGATTTGCATATGTTGAACCATCCTTGCTTCCCAGGGATAAATCCCGCTTGATCTTGATGAATGATCTTTCTGATGTAGTGGTAAATTCGATTTGCTAGCATTTTGTTGAGGATTTTTGCACCAATATTTATTAGAGATATTGATCCGTAGTTTCCTTTTTTTGATGACTCTTTGTCCAGTTTTGGTATGCAGGTAATTATTGGCTTTGTAGAAGGAGTTTGGAAGTGTTCGTTCCTCCCCTATTTCTCAGAGAAGTTTGAGTAGTATCTGTAGTAGTTCTTTAAATGTTTGGTAGAATACAGCAGTGAATGCATTTGGTCCTGAGCCTTTTTTTTTTTTTTTCTTGAGACAGAATCTTGGAGTTTTACTCTGTCACCCAGGCTAGAGTGCAGTGGTATGATCTTGGCTCACTGCAACCTCCAGCTCCCAGGTTCAAGCAATTCTCCTGCCTCAGCCTCCTGAGTAGCTGGGATTACAGGTGCATGCCACCTTGTCTGGCTAATTTTTGTATTTTTTTTTTTTAGTAAAGATGGTGCTTCACCATGTTGGCCAGGCTGGTCTTGAACTCCTGACCCTGTGATCTGCCCACCTCAGGCTCCCAAAGTGATGGGATTACCTGTGTGAGCCACCATGCCCAACCAATCCTGAGCTTTTCTTTACTAGGAGATTTTTACTATGGCTTTGATTCATTACTTCTTATTGGTCTGTTCAGATTTTATATTTCTTCATGGATCAATCATGGTAGGTTGTATGTGTCTAGGAATTTATACATTTCTGCTGGATTTTCCAACTTACTGGCCTGTAGTAGTTTATAATAGCCACTAATGATCCTTTGAATTTCTGTGGTATCAGCTGAAATGTCTCCTTTTTAATATATAATTTTATTTATTTGGATCTTCTCTCTTTTTTTCTTAGTTTGTCTAAAGGGTTGTCAATTTTATCATTTGAAAAAGCCAACATTTCATTTCATTGATGTTTTGTACTGTTTCTTCATTTCAATATCATTTATTTCTGATCTGATTTTTATTATTTTCTTCTACTAATTATGGGTTTGATTTGCTTTTCTTTTTCTAGTTAAGATGTATCATTAGGTTATTTATTTAAAGTTTTTCTTCATTTTAGATGTAGTCATTTTTGTTGTACATTTTTGTATGTTGTGTTTTCATTATCATTCGTGTTGTAAAATTTTTCTATTTACTTCTTAATTTCTCCATTGACCCACTGGTCTTTCGGAAGCATATTGTTTGATTTTCATATGTTTGTATAGTTTCCAAAATTCCTCTTGTTGTTGATTTCTACTTTTATTCCACTGTGGTCAGATAAGATGCTTTAGTTTTTCAATTTTTTTGAAATTGTTAAGACTTGTTTTGTGACTAACGTATACTGTTTCCTTCAGAATGATTTATGTGCTGAAGAGAAAATGTGTACTCTGCAGCTGTTGGATAAAATGTTATGTAGGTATCTATTAGATCCATCTGTTCTATGGTTCAGATTAAGTCTGATGTTTCTTTGTTGAGTTTCCGTCAGAGAGAACTGTCCAATGCTGAAAGTGGAGTGTTGAAGTCTCCAGCTATTAACGTATTTAGGTGTATCTCTGTCTTTAGTTCTAATAATGTTTTCTTTATATAACTGAGTGCTCCAGTGTTGGGTGGCTATATATCTACAAGCATTCTATTATTTTGCTAAATTGACATCTTCATCAGTATGTAATGACCTTCTTTGCCTCTTCTTACAATTTTTGTCTTGAAAACCATTTTGTCTGACATAAGTATAGCTAGTTCTGCTGTGTTTTGGTTTCCATTGGTATGGAATATCTTTTCCCATCTCTTTATTTTCAGTCTATGTCTGTCCTTATAGGTGAAGTGTGTTTTTTTGGGGGGGCCAAAGATCATTGCATCTTGTTTTGTCATCCACTCAGCCACTCTATGGCTTTTAATTGGAGAGTTTAGTCCATTTACATTCAATGTTACTATTGATAAGTAGAGACTTACTCCTATCCTTTTGTTATTTGTTTTCTGATGGTTTTGCAGTCTTCTCTTCTTTTTTCCCTTTTTTTCTGTCCTCCTTCTAGTGAAGGCAATATTTTTGTTTCTGGTGGTATGCTTTAATTTCTTGCTTTTTATTTTTTTTGTATCTATTGTAAGTTTTTTGGTTTGAGATTACCATGAGGGTTGCAAATAGTGCCTTTTAATCCATTATAATTTAGCACTGATTCCATATAAAAACACACAGAAGGAAAACTGACAATAATGCTACACTTTATCTTTGTTACTTCACTTTTTAACTTTTTGTTGTTTATCTTTTACGTTATTGTACTATTCCTTGAAAAGTTGTAGTTATTACTATTAGTAATAACTAGTATATTTAGTAAATAACTAAACAATAATTAGTATTGTCTTAAGTCCTTCTACTTAAGATAATATTATTTTATATGCAAAAGTTAGCCGGGTATGGTGGCAGGCGCCTGTAGTACCAGCTACTCGGGAGGCTGAGGCAGGAGAATTTCTTGAACCCAGGAGGTGGAGGTTGCAGTGAGCCGAGATTGTGCCATTACACTCCAATCTGCATGACAGAGCAAGACTTGGTCTCAAAAAAAAAAGATAGTATTTTATATTACAGTGTTATAACATCCTGTTTTTCTGTGTGCCAAATGTTGCCAGTGAGTTTTGTACTTTCAGATTATTAATTACTCATTAACATCCTTTTCTTTCAGATTGAAAATTCCTTTTAGCATTTCTTGTAGAATAGGTTTGGTGTCCTATAAGACGTAGAAAAAGAAGATCTGTTTGTTTCTCTGGGAAGGTCTTTTTTTCTTCTTCATGCTTGAAGGATATTTTCACCAGATATACTATTCTGGGATAAAAGCATTTTTTCCTTCAGCACTTTAAATATGACATGTCAATCTCTCCTGTCCTGTAAAATTTACTGGTAAGTCTCTTGCCAGATGTGTTGAAACACATCATTGTATAGTATCCATTATATAGTGTCTATTTCTTTTCTCTTGCTGCTTTTAGTGTTTTTTAAAAAAAATTTTACATTTTATTTTATTTCATTTTTGAGACAGAGTTTTGCTCTGTTACCCAGGCTGGAGTGCAGCAAAGTGACCGTGACTCACTGCAACCTCCACCTACCTGGTTTAAGAGATTCTCAGGCCTCAGCCTCCCAAGTAGCTGGGATTACAGGTGTGTGTAACCACGCCCTGCTAATTGTTTTGTATTTTTAGTAGAAACAGGCTTTCACCATGTTGACCAGGCTGGTCTTGAACTTCTGTCCTCAGGTGATCCACCCTCCTCGGCCTCCCAAAGTGCTGGAATTACAGGTGTGAGCCACTGCGCCTGGCCTGGGATTGTTTCTTTTTCCATGACCATTAGTAGTCTGTATTCTTTGGATAAATCTGCTCGATGTTCTACAACATTCCTGTACTTGAATGTTGATATCTTCTTATACTTGAATGCTCCTGTCTTCTCTAGGTTTGGGAAGTTCTTTCATACTATCCTTTTGATTAAACTTTCTACCCCTATCTCTTTCTTTACCTCCTCCTAAGGCCGAAAGCTCTTAGATTTTCCCTTTTGAGGCTATTTTCTACAACTCGTAGGCATGCTTCGTTGTTTTTCATTCTGTTTTCTTTTGTCCCCACTAACTGTATTTTCAAATAATCTGTCTTTAAGCTCAATAATTCTATTCTTTCTTCTGCTTAATCAGTTCTGCTACTAAGAGACTAATGCTTTCTTCAGCCTGTCGTTTACATTTTTCAACTCCAGAATTTCCGCTTGATTCTTTTTATTTTATTCATTTTGTTAATTTATCTGATAAAATTCTGAATTCCTTCTCTGTGATGTCTTGAATTTCTTTGTGTTTCCTCTAAACATCAATTTTGAACTGTCTAAAGGGTCATATATCTCTGTTTCTCCAGGTTTGGTCCTGGGTGTCTTATTTAGTTCATTTGATTAGGTCATATTTTACTGGATGGTGTTTATGCTTGTAGATGTTTGTGTCTGGATATTGAATAATAATACTATAATAAATACTGTCTGAGCTTGTCCTCTATTTTTTTTTTTGAGAGGGAATCTCACTCTGTCACCCAGGCTGCTGGAGTGCAGTGGTGTGATCTCAGCTCACCGTAACCTCCACCTCTCAAATTCTCCTGCCTCAGCCTCCTGAGTAGCTGGGATTACAGGTGCTGCCACCACACCCAGTTAATTTTTGTGTTTTCAGTACAGACAGGGTTTTTGCATGTTGGCCTGGCTGGTCTCGAACGCCTGACCTCAAGTGATCTGCCAGCCTCGGCCTCCCATAGTGCTTGGATTACAGGCATGAGCCACCGTGTCTGGCCCCAGGTGCTCTTCAGTCAGCAGATCATTAATCCTGCCAGGACTGGGTCCTTCCCATCAACATAGCAGATTCTTTTTTTGCCCAGGGTGTGTCTAGAAATTTTGTCTAGGCACTAGAACCTAGAATCAGGGCCTCACAACTCTGCCCAGTGCCCTATTCTACTGTGGTTAAGCTGGTATCCAATATGTATGACAAAGTCCGCTTTACTCTGTTCTCTTCTTAAGCAGAAGGAAGGAGTCACTTCTGTTGTCGGTGGCAGCACTACCTGAGGTTGCAGGAGAGATGGCACAACCACTGCCTTAGCTGTGCCAGCTGGTATCGCTCTAGGTTAGGTGCCACCCTAGTCCACTGGCTCTAAGCCCGGACTAGCAATAGGAGTTGCATAGGAATTGCAGTCTTCGGACCTAGACTGCCTTTCAAGTTTACGTAGAACCCCAGAGCACCTTAGCCTGCCATGTTCAGGCTTACCGAGAAGCTCAAGTTTTGACTGCTAGGATGGGTGATTCCCCTCTGACTAGGGCTGGTCCAAATGTTCCCTCCATACATGAGTACTGGCTGAACTCAGCACAAGTTTATTCTCTGCTGTGACAGGGTAGCACTACATTCATTGTAAAGTCCCTGCATTCTCCCCCTTGAAGTGCACAGATTTTCTCTCCATACCACAAGGCTACAGCTGGGGGATGGGGAAGGTGTGGTGTCCATAATTCAAGACTGTCTCTCCTGCCCTCCTCAATTCCTCTTTCAACATTATGAAGTTAAAACCAGGTATTATGATTGCTCACCTAAGTTCTGGTCTTTGAGGTGGTGTTTTACTGTTTGCAGATAGTTGTTAAAATTTGATGCTCTTGTGAGGAGGTAGGGGAACAAAAGAGTGCAGGCTTCTATATCATCATTTTGCTCTACCCCCAAGCTGGTATTTCTCATTTTAATTCTTATAACTGCATATTTGAGTCACATTTGTTGAGTCACTCATCTGTTTATACTGGGTTCGCATTTTTAAGATTTTGTTAAGAAATACATCTTTGGGTTGGGCACAGTGGCTCACGCCTATAATCTCAGCACTTTGGGTGGTGGGCAGATCACTTGAGCCCAGAAGTTTAAGACCAGCCTGGATAACATGGTGAAACCCCATCTCTACTAAAAATACAAAAATTAGCCAGGCGTGGTGGCACATGCCTGTTGTCCCAGCTACTTGGAAGCCCGAGAATCACTTGAACCTGGGAGGTGGAGGTTGCAGTGAGCTAAGATTGTGCCACTTCACTCTAGCCTGGGAAAAACAGTAAGCTTTGGTTAAAAAAAAAACAAAAAAAAAAAGATTGACATCTTTGTATCTGGTTACAGGAAGAACTACTGTGATAACAATTTGTAATAAGTAGATCTGTCTTTTATATAGGCTGCATAATGCTCAATTATATGGTAACTAAAGATAGGAAAATTTGTGTTATTTTATGATTGTAGATTGGTTTCAGTACTTCTGTACTGTAAACAATATGCCTTGGTAGAATGAGGAGAATTTTGATGTTAATATGTATACCCTCTGAGGAGTTAGTTGGCTACATTTCGCAAAACTACTATATTAACTGATTGTTTTGTAGAAATTATCATCAACTATTAAGTGTTAGGTTGATGCAAAAGTAATTGGGGTTTTTGCCAGGATTCCTTTTGCATCAACCTAAATGTACACGTAATCTTCTCTAACATTATATAATACTCAGACTTATTTAAGTCAGGAAAATTAATCTAAATGATGTAATAAAATATGCCTTTACTCCTGTAAGTGTTATCTTCCACAAGTGTTTAATAGCTAATGAGAAAATTTTTTAAATATTTTAAATATTTAAATGTTTATTTAAACATTTTCTTTTTTTTCCTTGGGAAAACTGTATCTGCTTTTAGGCACTAATGGTAGAATGATGAGAAGTATATTTGGTGGGACCAGTTCCTATAAGCTCATGCAGACATTTCCTCTACCATAGGGCTGGTATTTCATATAGCCGGGTAAACTGTTAGACTTAAGCACAGTAATGATCTCATTTGAGCACATCTAACTCTGCCACTTTTGTGTGGACATGGCCTTGGCCAGTAGTGATTTGATTTTAGATGGAGTCTGACAAAACGCAGAATGTGAAGGAGGTGAAATACTAGTAGACTCACAATGAATTAGATGTGCTGTATTTCTTTTCCTGTCAGGCCTAAAGCTGTGACCTGCTTGAAAAGGCAGAAAACTAAAATGGAAGAAAAGTCTGAGAACTCAGTAGTCTCAGTGAGAAAATGCCACTGCTAAAAGATAAATGACCTTTATGGATTTTGCTCTTTGTATTTTGTTAGCTGCCTTAGGAGTTAAATTTTGAGACTAGCATGAATGTTCTTATTTCTAGCCTTGTTAGAGAGCTATTATGTTAAACAATTATAATGCTAAGGTATTAGGAAAGAAGGCACAGGGAATTCATTTTTGTGTCTAAGAATGAACAGTTAAGTGCTAAAAGATGTGCCAAAGAGAAGATAGACTCTTTTACAATATTTTTGTTTTTAGCTTTTCTGGTTTTCGTTTTCTATAAAAATCTCTGCCTTTCACGGTCTACAAAATCTTTCCATTATATCTCGTGTCTGTTCTCTCAGTAGTTATTTGATGAAAAAAAAAACAGTTTTGTAAAAAAAGTAGAAGGCCTGTCTCTTTCTTCTTAATCTAGAAGCTTCTATTTCTACATGAAATTCCTTATATTTTTACTGTTCCAGCTACTAGATTTTCAAGAGTAAAAAGTGAGAATGGAGTAACAGAGAATTGCAATTAGAAAATGAATCAATTAATGTTTAGATCTTTAAAAGTTTGAATTTTTGAAAATCCTTGTAACTTTCTCTGATAAAGAATACATATATTCTTGGTGAAAAGGCACAGAAGAGAAAGAAGTTTAATCCCCTTTGGTTCTTGAGTGCTTTCTAATTGATTAAAATGAATAATGAGACTATCTTACCATTAAGTGACAATATGTGTTCTTATTTTTAAGTACATAATTACATTTTCTTAAATTATCCCCAACTTCAAACTCATCCCTACTTCATCTTGCTTCCCTAATTCCTATCTAATCTTAGATTTAGGGTTAGTTTTTCTTTTTCTGAAGATTTATTTGAATTCCTTGGTATGAACACATTTTAATGCTAGCACATATTTTTGTTTCAATTATTTTTAATCTTAATTATTTCAAGTCTTAATATTTCTCTTCAGTGACACTAACCTCCTTAAAATCAGCATACATCTCTTAAATAGGGGGTAATTGTACAGTTTCAGAAGTGTCCCCAAAAGGTGCCTTGAGCTCTCAAACTATATTTAATATCTTTAATCTCATAGGGAAGTGAGATTCCTTCTGCTTAAAATAGTCAATTTCATCAAAATATGCGAGATTAATTCTGTTCCTTAAGTGAACATAAATGTAGTATAAAAACTTTTAAGATATTTTCAAATGTAATTTGAAATAGAAATGAAGGCTTATTGAAGGCCTTGAGTGTTTCAGGACAATGGACAAACTATGGTAATTGTAAGTGAACAAAAAATTAGTAACCATTTTCCAATTTTATTTACTTTGATCACATACAACTGCTGGTGTCAGTATCAATACATTCTTGAAATGAATGAAGAGCATTCAAGCATTGCATCATGGCTATTTTATATTTAAAAAAAAATTTCAAAACTTTCTAATTGAAAAGACAAATCAATATTTTTATGACATCACAATTTCTCATATAAGCAGGGTTTTTTTTCCTTTTTTCTTTTTCTTTCTTTTTTTTTTTTTTTTTCTGAGACAGGATCTTGCTCTATCACCCAGGCTTGAGTGCAGTGGTTTGATCATGGCTCACTAGAGCCTTGGCCTCCTGGGTTCAAGCAATCTTTCCACCTCAGACTCTTGAGTTTTCGGGACCACACCTGGATAATTTTTGCAAATATTTTGAAGACAAGATGTTGCCATGTTGCCCAGGCTGGTCTCGAACTCTAAGCTCAAACAGTCCACCTGCCTCAGCCTCACAAAGTGCTAGGATTATAGGCAGCAAGTAACTTTTTTCAATGTTAAACACTTTAAATTAAAATATAAGTTTTTTCTTTTTTTCAAATTTATTTTTTTAAATTGATGTATAAATTTATATGTATTCATGAGTACAACATGATGTTTTAAAGTATATATACATTGTAGATTGGTTAAATATAGCTAATTAACTTGCATGTAGAGGACCAGTTATGGTATACTCTGGCACTTGACTCACATAAATCATGTCTGCCTCAATTGTTTTCTCCCAAAAACACTTGGCTTTCTGACTCTGCCTCCCCACTCTCACCCCTAGGATCATTACACCTGTCACTTTCTGTAGCAAGAAATATCTAGGGGACATTGTTTCCTTTTTTTCTATTCTTACACAAACTATTAAATAATAAATATATGTAATTAGTCCACGAAGTTTGTGGTGATATTCTTATGTAGCAATAGACAATGAACACCCCATGTTCACTTATGGACATTTTCCATCTCATAGCCTAGTCTCCATACAGTAGGTAAGTGATTTTTTTTTTTTACTAAGTTGTTACCAAACAATCTTGTTTATATTTATTTATTAACTGAAAAATGCTTAACTTCTTCTTTTTTTGTACTTAACTGCACTTAAGACTGGGGGTATAAATATAAGCAGCTATGTACTTATCTGCACTTGTATTTCCGTTTACTTACCACCATTCTGTTTTCAGTGCCATGAAATTCAATACTTTACTCAATTGTCTCTTGTCACATTTGAGTATCTAAACTCTGTTGAAACTAGCCTTTTCATTTAAGTCACCAATATTCTTTCTATTTGCCTTTTATCTTCAAACCTTATCCTACCTGTGTTTAAGAACTAAAGGTTTTTGCCTATCTTCTCCTTGAACCAATCTCTTTCTTTGATTACTACAGCATGTTATCTTCTTTTTCCTTTCACTTCTCTGACTTTCTGTTCTTATCCCTGTGTTAAAGGAACCAGTTTCACTTCCAAATTAATGTATTGATCTATTAATGCAGGAATCCATGAATAAATTAATTCATTTATGAGGGCAAAATCCTCATGATCAAATCACTTCTTAACAGCCATGTTGGAGATTACATTACCAAAACATGGATGTGAGGCTGCTCTGGCTATGACGTCTGTCACCTCGTTGATCATCATGGTTTAATTGGCTAAAGTGGCTGGCTAGGCGTGTGTCCTCTTCCTTCCTCACTGCTCCATGTTCATTCCTCTGGGAGCTGTGCACTCAGTTAAAGAGGATGAGCTTCCCTGATAGAAGAGGACCTTCTTTGGTTAAGGGTATGTAAGCAGCTGTGCTCCCCTGCTAGAACCTCCAAACAAACTCTTAAGGTCCCTATGTTTCCAACACGTGAAATATGGGGATAGTCAAACCACAGCATCCACCAACTATCCAAGCTGTCCAAGTCAAATCCTTCTGTTTCATCCCCAACTACTTTCTCTCAAAACTACTCGGCTATCTGACCTTGCCTCTCTGCCATCACCCCCAAGATAATGATCTTGTGATTTTGTGACATCTGTCAGTTCTTGTAGTAAGAAACATATGGTAAATTTGTTTCCTTCTTTCTAATTTCCATTGTTGAGCTTGGCCTAAGTTATTTCAGTGGATTTTAAAATAGTTCTCTGTCTGCAGTTTTCTTCCTTCCTCCTTCTTTCCTTCTTATTTTCTCCACTATTGTCAGATTGATGTTGCAAACATGTAAACCAGTCTATTCGTCTCTTGTTACTCATATGCAAATTATTATAGTGTTCAAATGTCTTAATGTGGCTGTGTAAGATGATTTATAAAGATAATTACTCCTGGCTTTTTCTCTTTTTATTCTTCCATTTATATGCCCTCAGTTACCCAATATTCTCTTTCTCACTTCAGTGCTTTGCATATATCTTTTTTTCTTTCTCATAGACATTCTACTTTGTCTCTTGACTCATTCTTACTCTCTTTGGAGGAAAAGAAAAACAGTCTCCTTCTTTATAGACTCCTGAGATATTTCATTCTATCCTTTCTTTCCTTGTTGAGTCAAATTCTTTCATTATGTTGTTGAGTCAAATTCTTTCAAGTATGTTGTTTACATATTTATTATAGCACTCAATGGACTTTGTTTTAAATATCTGCTTAGTTTTTACCTCTTTTGACCAAGATCTTCAAGAGCTCAAGGATAACGTAGGTATACATTTCTAAATCATTCATTAAGACATAGCTTCTGGCACATAGTAGGGAACACATAAACATTTTCTAGCTTGAGGTCATAACATGTCAAATTCTTGTTTTTTTTTTTTTTTAGATGATTTCTTGCTCTGTCACCCTGGATGGAGTGCATTGGCACAACCTTGGCTCACCACAACTTCCACCTCCTGGGTTCAAGCAATTCTCCTGCCTCCACCTCCTGAGTAGCTGGGATAACAGGTGCACGTCACCATGCCCAGTTAGTATTTTTGTATTCTTAGTAGAGATGGGGTTTTACCATGTTGGCCAATCTGGTTTTGAACTACTGACCTCAAGTGATCTGCCTGCCTCTGCCTCTCAAAATGTTAGGATTATAGCCGTGAGCCACTGTGTCCGGCCTAAGTTCTTTATTACTCATGGACAGCCTAAAAGAATTATTTCAGTAACTTACCAGCCACTTAGCAGGGATAAAATGATGTGAGAAAAAGGGCAGAATAGTTTGAATGAAGAAGGAAGGATCTTGAATATGGAAGGGTAGACCAGAATGGGAGAACGGTGTAGCATTGAAGGGTACTGGTACAATAGACTGGATAAGAGAGAAAGGATATGGAAGAATAGGAAGAGGATCACACATAGAGGGATGTAGTGGCGCTAATGAAATACTCAAGGGGATTTTTCTACTTCAGAATCCCTCAGGACCAACTGAGTGGTCATCTTCACTTGAATGTTTAAAGTCACAGTCAGTATCAGTGATTTACTATTCATTTACTTTTCTAGTTCATTGCCAACCACTGAGTTATGATTTATCAAAAGTAAAATGTAGATCAAGGCAAAGGCATCACTTTTAAAACCACACGACTTTAAGAATGGCAGGACTGATACATCAGTTGATGGATCTTTGGCTATAACACAGTTCTCAGGCTGCAGATGCTAATGTGAAGTGACAGATGGTGTGCTGAAACTCTCTGTTAGCTGGGCATCCTGGGTCACAGGAAGAGCAGAGGGGTCAAGGCTCAGCAGTTGATGAAGTACTGCACTGAAGTGCTCTTCTTCTCTGCTTGCTGTTCCATGAGCAGTGCATGCCTCATTGATTAGTACAGTGTCTATATTAGGTATTTGTCACACACCTTTTTATTTACCCAGGGGATATCAGAGTCAGAAGGAACCCTTACAGATTTTTATTCAGATAGTTTGTTTTAAATGCAGAGACTCAGAAAGTTACATTTATTATCTATTATCAATGCCAAATGAGGACCAAGACAATAAGAAGAACAGTTCAAGCACAGTCCTCAATGTCATGGTCTCTATAGAGATTTTACTTTCATTTTAATTCATAGCACTTCACCACTTAGTTTTATGTCCCACCAACCATGGGACCATTCATGTCACATTGCTATAATCACTGTTCTGATCCCTTGATTTTTTTTTTTTTTTGGCAACAATTCTGAAAACAAAACCTTTATAATAAGAACTCCGTAAAGTTTTTCAGAAGAAATATTTTATTTAATATAAAAGAAAAATTCAAATATTCTCTCCGTCTAATAATAATACAATTGACTGCTTCATAGACTTAAGAGATCTCAGTCACTAGAAGTGTTCAAAAACTGGCCACCATTCAGAGAATATCATGTATTGGCTAGTGGTTTAGCTTGGATATTTGTCCCCACTGAAATCTCATGTTGAAATGTAATCCCTAAGGTGGGGCTTGGTGGAAGATGTTTGGATCATGGGGATATATCCCTCATGAATGGCTTAGTGTTATCCCTGTAGTGATAAGTGAGTTCCTGCTCTGAATTCACATAAGATCTGGTCATTTAAAAGTGTGTGGCACCTCCCACTTCCCCCCCACACCGTCTCTTGTTCTCTCTCTCTGCCCATGTGATGTGCCTGCTGCCTGCTCCCCCCAACTTCCACTTTGCGTCCTCAATAAGTAAAATCTCCCTGAGGCCTCCTCAGAAGCCAAACAGGTATTAGTACCCTGCTTCCTGTACAGCTTGCCAAACTATGAGCCAGTTAAACCTCTTTCTTCATGAATTACTGAGCCTCTGGTATTTCTTTATAGCAATGCAAGAATAAGCTAACACAGTAGGAAAATTTAACTTGATGTGTATTTTATTACGGTTTATTCCATGGAGACAAATGATTCTTATCCAAGTCTTAAAATGAGTTACTAGCTTAAGGCTAATAATTCAAACATGAATGAGATGGAGTAAGCAACAAGTGGTCCCTACTTAGATGCTGCAAGGAGTGGCTACCTTTTTAATCTTCAAAGAATAATCCTAACCATAAGTTGCCCATCATGTTACACATCCATTACTTCAAAGATTGGGGCATGTTACATGTTTAAATTAGGGCTTTAGGTTGGATAGAGAAGAAACTAACTTGAAATATCTTAAGCAGAAAGCGTAAATGTGTTATGAAACAGAGATACATCATGGAAGCCTAGGACAGAAGATCACCTGGGTCTTTCAACAGCAGTGAAACTGAAAAGTTAAAAATTGCTGCTGTCTTTCATCTTTAGTTGCCCTCATGTACCTGTTTGACTCTTCTTTACACACTTTCTCTGCTTCTTTAGTCTACATAAGAAGCAAATAGAAGCCACATACTACACTGTTCCCAATGCTTTATTTACTTTCTTTTTTTAATAATCATTAAACCACTTTTCTGGGGAAAAAACTCTGATTGCAGCTCTTAGGTCCAGTCCAATAAACTAAGGTCATAAGATCGGGGGCAGCAGTATTTGAGGACTTGGAGCTATAGCTGAAGTCAGGGGATAGGCTGATAAGCGGTTTTTTAGGATCTTGATGGACAGGACAAACAAGTATCAATTACACCCAAGCATAGTTCTTTACCCAGGTATATGTGCTGACACCCTACTCTAGACATGAAACCCAAATCTCTAATATATAAGCTCAGAATTGAGATTTTGAAGAAACAACTTTCTCAGGTGATTCTTATGAACACTTTTACCCTTATTGAAAATCATTGATAAAATATATTTATAAGTTAGCATAATGGATAGAACAAGTTCTGCTTCTCATATCAAGACTTTGGATGTCTCATGTGAAATGAGCCATGTCTGTCAGGTGCAGACTGGTACAAAAGCTCTGAATCTGGAACTACCATTTATGTGTTATTTACTTTATGAATCTCATGAATCTTACACTTGTGTTTATGTCTGGGCGGTGATAAGATAGAATTGATTGTGGAATACAATACTGTACTTGTATCCACAAAAGAGTGTGTTATGAGTTAATAAAAGATAAAAATGGTCTTATTTTTACCACTGAGATGTAGAAGGTAAAATATCCTGTTCTCCAGTACGTGTTTCCTTGACACTTTGCTTATCTTCTTTCTATTCTATTTTTATTGTATTCCCTGATACAACTGGGCAGATGCTCCATGGTAAGGAAAGGGTCTGTCTGGTTTCGGGAGGCATTTCTGAACAGCCAGGAACAGTTTTACTTCACTTTATTCAAAATATTCTTGTTTTTTCTTGATTCTCACAGCTTTTAGTTGCAGAAGTTTTCAAGCCACTCAGAGACAACTAATTGCATTCTATGTACATGTCTTGATACTGGCATTATATCTGCATTCTTTGAATATGATGTCGTCTAAGTAAAACCAAAGAATTAAAATAATCTAAAACATATTAATTGTTCCTGTTTAATTATGACAGAATATTTTGCCTTGTATGTAGAAAAAAAATGTGGGTTTTTTTTGGTTTTTTTTGGGAGTTTTTTGGTCAGAAAGGGTATTTTCACACTATTTTTCTTAGAGGCTATTTCAAAGCTTTTCCACTTTAAAAAGCATATTTTAACAATTATTTTTTAAACACCTTTGAAGGTTAGAAAAGACATTAAGCTTTCAAGAGTTGGTATAAATCTATGCAAGGTCACTACTAATTTGCTCAGAGTGGCAAACATTTAAAACATCTATACATGAATATAAACCAAGACCTTTATGATATATATTTAACAAAAAGGATGGGAATAGTTATTTCATTTCACAATCTATCCCAAAATATAACACAGGGATCAAGTCTCACTTATTTTTGTGTTTACAGTCTTAGCTGGCGCCTTGTATATAATGTTTCTTCTGCATTTGAATAGATTATTCAGCATGCCATTTCATTTTTTAAATGGATAAGCATACAAATTTATCTTAATGATTCAAAATTCACCTTGATGCTTTCTAGTGCCGTGGTACTGTTAGCAATGGTAGGGATTCATGCTGTTATTTACCCTATGAATGAGAAATTAAAACCCAGAAAGCGCTGTGGAAAAATTTCTCAGGTTTATAATCATTATACCTTTTTTATTTTTTTGAAAGAAAGAAAAAGAGAGAAAAGAAGAAAGAAAGAGTGAAACAAAGAAAAAAAGAATGTAAGAGAGAAAGAAAGAGGAAGAGAAAGAGGGAGAGAGAACGGGATTCTTGTTCTATTGCCCAGGCTAGAATGCAGTCTAAAAATGGGTATTAAAAACCTCTTTTATGCCAATAATTGTGCTTAA